>CATOUR010000408.1:0-144328 GCA_951848785.1 Callosobruchus maculatus
CGCTCCGCCGCCTTGGCGTCGGCGCGCTTCGTAGCTTGACGTTTCGAATGTAACACAGGAAAAAAGTCATAAAAAGGTAAAACAGTTTTTTTGTTTTTCATTCTTTTTTGCGATCTAAATAGTTACTACGTTATAGCTGGTGCCCTGACTCGTGCCCTGACTGGTGCCCTGACTCGTTCCCTGACTCGTGCCCTGACTCGTGCCCTGACTGGTGCCCTGACTCGTTCCCTGACGCGCTCCCTGACTCGTTTCCCGACTGGTGCTCTGACTCATGCCCTGACTGGTGCCCTGACTCGTTCCCTAACTCGTGCCCTGACTCGTGCCCTGACTCGTGCCCTGACTGGTGCCCAGACTCGTGCCCTGACTGGTGCCCTGACTCGTTCCCTGACTCGTGCCCTGACTCGTGCCCTGACTGGTGCCCTGACTCGTTCCCTGACTCGCTCCCTGACTCATTTCCCGACTGGTGCCCTGACTCGTTCCCTGACTGGTGCCCTGACTCGTGCCCAGACTCGTGCCCTGATTAGTGCCCTGACTCGTTCCCTGACTCGTTCATGGGTTAATCATTCCTTTCGGTGGAGCTCAAAGCCAGGGAGTTGTAATTGGTGGTTTTCTGGACCGCAATCAGCACAAGGAGAGATCAGGTATATCTTGATGGATTAGCAGTCCTGAATATATCTGGTGGTACAAATAAAGAGAGTGATTCTGTGACTTATTTCATGACTAAAACTTCATATAGTAGTAGTAGTGATGGGGAGGCGAAGCCAGGTAAGTAGGCCACCTTTAGCCCTTTTTGCCAACCCCACTGAACCAATCACTGAAAGCTCCTTGTCGAACCTACCATACCTCCTGACGAAAGTCAGTATGTCCGACCATTTCGCTGAATATAGTGGCTCCTCCCCAAACTCCGTCGTGCCGAATATCTCAACCCTAAGGTTGCGATAAACTGCACATCTGCCCAGGAAGTGGAACGCTGTCTCGTCCTCCTCCCAGCATCTGGAGCAAATGGGGTCCCCTACCACTCTCATAAGTGACAAATGTCTATTCAGCCGGCAATGGTCAGTGCGAACCCCCACCAGAAGGTTGAGCGTCTCTCTGCCTTTATTCAAAAGCCACAGCGTTCGGTCCTTATCAGGGCCTGCTATGAATCTTTTGGCTTGCTTGCAGTCGTCTCTCTCTAGCCAGGCGTTCGTCAGTTCCTTGTAGGCCCAGTTGTCCAGGGCCACATTGACCTGGCGTCTACTAATTCCCAGCATAGGTTCTGGGCCGATGCAGGGGCTGCTGGCCCCTATCTGGCTAATCGGTCCGCTCTATCGTTACCCCGGTATACCAATATGTCCGGGGACCCACAGCAGGGTCACCTTCTTATGGCTTGCTAACTTCTGAAGGGCGGCCGAGCATTCTTGAGCCAGAGCTGATCTGGCCCTCGGAGCTGCCACCGCTTTCAGAGCTGATTGGCTGTCAGAGCATATTTATATGCCCTGTTCAGAGCACTGTTCGACTTCCGTCGAGTATGCCGCCAAAAAAAAAACTTATATAAATATAGGTCCACGCACCAATCTAGAGAGAATTGAAGTCTTATTCTTATTCTTATTATGCAAGGGTATATTCCAGATGATTGGAAAAAAGCAAAATTTCTTAGTCTGTAAAACAGCTTATGCTATTTAAAAGAAAATTGTAACTATAAGTATCTAGAACTAGCTACAGTACTGCAATAAAAATTGTTTGTATCAGTTTGAAGTTTCAGTGAAGCGGTTATCCATTTTTACAATTTCAATGATTATAAGTACATTATGAGAAACATAGACTGATACATATATTAAAAGCACCTGTTGTCGAAAAGTTGGAATATGTTCTCGAAAACGATATAGTTAAAAATATTGTTTCTGTTTTTGAAAAATCTTGAAAAGCATACGTTTCCTGTGGAACGCACTTTAATGTTAGAACAAAGTAACTCGATTTTCAAATATTTCTCACTACTTTAGGCCACCCAACATAGACATATTGTTAATTATAAATTCAAGGGCTTCGCCTTTATGGGACCTACTTAAAAGAGCCGATCCATCTTTGCTGTTTAGGCTCTTCTCATGTCTGGCAGATCACAACTTCTCCACAAAAATGATTCTTCGTTGTTTATGATAAAAATATAAGTAGTCCTGCTATGATCCAGTAAGAAAATTCGTGGTTTTTCCTCCACCACTGTTCGAGGTACTCTAGCAAAACTTGAGGGCGAGCCAAGAAGGTAGTCGAGTAGCCGTTTGTTACCGTAACTTGTCATAAATTGCGTCTAATAATCCTTGATATAAAACAAACGAACTCGAGCGGGTGCATCGCATCGCCTTGCTTTAAAAACAGTTGAGACCGCACACGGCGACTTCGCATCTAGCCCAGTCGAAATAGATGAAAACAAAAGTCAAAATTCACATTTGGCCTAAAATCAGTAAAGACGATTACATAACTGTCACAAATGAAATGTATAAAGTTCCCTTCGATTCTACTTCTGAAGAAGAATTTTCAAAGAATCAGTTTTATCAACGTAAGGACAGGAGTACTGTGATCGCGCTATTTACAAATCCGGCCGTTGTTTTGAGTTGCTGCCTCAGGTAACGAATATCAAAAAATTTCAGACCCTCAAATTTTCAAGTTTACCCTAAAATCGTTATCTGGCTTCCTATCAGGACAAAAACCCGTGTTCTGTATCATTTGAGGGCGCTTATTACAACTCCGGCCGTTGTTTTGAGTTGCAGCCTCAGATAACGAATATCAAAAATTTCCAGTCCCTCAAATCTTCAAGTTTACCCTAAAAATCTAAAATCGTTATCTGGCTTCCTATCAGGACAAAAACTCATGTCCTGTATCATTTGAGGGCGCTTACTATAAATCTGGCCGTTGTTTTGAGTTGCGGCCTCAGGTAACGAATATCAGAAAATTTCAGACCCTCAAATTTTCAAGTTTGCCCTAAAAATCTGAAATCGTTATCTGGCTCTCTGTCAGAACAAAAACTCGTGTCCTGTATAATTTGAGGGCGCTTATTACAAATCCGGCCGTTGTTTTGAGTTGCGGCCTCAGGTAACGAATACCAAAAAATTTCAGACCCTCAAATTATCAAGTGTACCCTAAAAATCTAAAATCGTTATCTGGCTCTCTACCAGGACAGAAACTCGTGTCCTGTATAATTTGAGGGCGCTTATTACAAATCCGGCCGTTGTTTTGAGTTGTAGCCTCAGGTAACGAATACCAAAAAATTTCCAGGCCCTCAAATCTTCAAGTTTACCCTAAAAATCTAAAATCGTTATCTGGCTTCCTATCAGGACAAAAACTCATGTTCTGTATAATTTGAGGGCGCTTATTACAAATCTGGCCGTTGTTTTGAGTTGCAGCCTCAGGTAACGAATATAAAAAATTTCCGGGCCCTCAAATCTTCAAGTTTACCTTAAAAATCTGAAATCATTATCTGGCTCACTATCAGAACAAAAACTCGTGTCCTGTATAATTGGAGGGCGCTTATTACAAATCCGACCGTTGTTTTGAGTTGCGGCCTCAGGTAACGAATACCAAAAAATTTCAGACCCTCAAATTCTCAAGTTTACCCTAAAAATCTAAAATCCTTACCTGGCTCAGATCGAAAACTCGTGTCTTGTACAACTAGAGGGCGCTAATTACAAATCCGACCATTGTTTTAAGTTGCAGCCTCAGGTAACGAATATCAAAAAAGTTCAGGCCCTCAAATCTTCAAGTTTACCCTAAAAATCCAAAATCCTTATCTGGCTCAGAACGAAAACTCGTGTCCTGTATAGCTTGAGGGCGCTTATTACAAATGCGGTCATTGTTTTGAGTTGCAGCCTTAGGTACGAATATCAAACATTTTCAGGCCCTCAAATCTTCAAGTTTACCCTAAAAATCTAAAATCGTTATCTGGCTTCCTATCAGGACAAAAACTCGTGTCCAGTATAATTTGAGGGCGCTAATTACAAATCCGGTCGTTTTGAGTTGCAGCCTTAAAAAAATGTTTCAACAGGTATTGTAGAGATTTGTATGTCAACAACTTGTATCTGGACTAGTTCCGAGCAAAATTAAAAACCTGAATCTTTTACCTTTGAACTTGGGTAAATTCTTTGCAGAAATAGAATCGAAGGAAACTTTTGACATTTACATAATTTGTTATAATGCAAGTAACGTTATTTTGGATTAGCTAAGTGTCTATTTTGACTGGATCAATCCCTGACCCGACCGTACAAAATGGATGGTGCGCCACTTGATGAGCAGATGCACTTCTTGTCAACGAGCCGTTTGAAATGTGTGTTTCGTTTAGCGTTTTGCCAGCGCGAATCAGTCACTTCTAGTTACGTAGACAGCTCAGTTTATTAATATACTAGTTTGTGGTCAACGAGGTCAGTTCCATCAGACACTTAATGAGGTGAATCAGATGCTCTTAACTGACATCTCGTTGAGTACAATTTTAAACGAATGGATTTGAGGTCTATGACCTATACTGTACAGGAATTAGACAAGCATGATAATATAAACTCTGGTAGCTTACTGTCTTGTGAGGGAGAATAAGTGTTCTTCAATGTATTTTTCTTAAAGATTGCCAAAAATCCAGACTTTTTACCATTGTGAGCCATTTTAATCGATATAGTAGAAATGTAGGCTATGCAAGGGTAAAGTGCATCTCAGATTCAATTTTTTAGTAGTGGTCTGAATTGGCAATCCTGCAAGTCAGGACTGTCTTAGTACTATTTTTACTGAATATGTACTGCCAAAAAATAGTCCCTATTTTTGTGATAAAGAAATTGACTCACTTAAAAGTCAATTACTCGTCAGTAGCTGTACGAGCACCGAGTCCAGCCCTGTACGTATGCCATCAAAGCATGTGTCAAGATTCATTCTGGGGGATTTTTAGTTATCACTAGCCAAACATCTGTTTGCTGTTGACACGGATGACAGTTTAAAGTATCGGGTAACAGGGTACACCGGATTCAGATTCAGTTCATCGGAAAACATATAGGTCGGTCTAGTCAAATGTACAAGCCGTTTTGTAATTCTTTTGCTATTTAGATTCATCTCTTCTTAGAGTACCGCATGTTAAAGGATATGTGAAGCTTCTGACCGACAGACAAGCAAGTGCGTTGCGGTGTATAAACATACGTGTGAAAGACGCGTGTAGTATGAGAGAGATCTTATATCAGATACGTAAGAGGGTAGGTAGGTGATAAGCTATGTATATGTATAGCACGATCAAAAGAGTTCGACGTGCGTAGATGATAATCTGGTGATGTAATAGTTAGATCAAGGTGTCGGGTGTTATGTACTATGTAAGGCTTTTGCAATGAAGCGTTGAGACTTCTTTTAAAGGTAGAACACTATAACACACAATATGAGACATGAAAGCCTCATATTTATTGTACTTTCCTTCAAGTAGGCTTTGATTTGGACGTTTGTTAGCAATTAATTATTGAAATGTCAGTATTTTGCATACCCATCTAAAGAATGAAAGTGGAGCAATGCGATACATATTATGTTCGGATTGGTAAGATATTTGTTCAAGTTTTTGAGATCAGTAAAACTGCATGTTCAGGAGAAAGTTTATCAGGTTGCATAAGTAATTTAAATACGGTTGTGAATCAGTTAAAAAACGTGAACAATGATTGAAATAAAGCGAAATAGCGACAATGTTAGATTGTGTTACGGCTGCACTCAAAAAACTTTAGATTTAGAGGCGCAGCAAGATGGATTCCAAAAATGATAAAATAATGTCAGTTTAACATACAGAATTTGTTTCCCGACGGCTACAACCTGCAGCGTTTCAAATCTAACATGCATCGACACTTATCCTCTCGCAGCGCTTCTACGGCACCATAAGCTTTCAGCCTAAGCGGAAGGCTGACCATGAAAAAAGGCCCCAGCCCAAAACTGCAGAAAGTCAAAACTTGAGGTCGAAGATATGAATCAAAGTTAAAACTTAACAACAGACTATGAGAAAAAGGATTTTCAGAAGATTCTGACATGGGGATAAAGCCATGGGGTAAATGTATTGAATAGAATGGAGAGTAATTTAAATAGCTATTAAATAATTTCATATAAATATTAAGTTGTTATACTACAGCACTAGATTAATTATCTTCTTATACATCCTCGTTAAATGAAATAAGTCAAGTTTCTTTTCAATTATTTGCTAGAATTATATGTGTGCTGGAGGTCACTATTCTAAACACATCCATCTTAATTCTTTGCAGTAGGAAAATTTCCAGTGTAAAGGAGTATTACAGGTACATAGAAGAATAGTATTTTTTTATTCAAACCTCAGAGTAACAACTGAACATAGAGGTAGTAAACAACTAATTCTAATAGGCCAACATCTTTTCTTACGTTGTCATATCGACCACCAGATACGGCAATCATAATTGTTTATTATCGCCTTAATTGTATAGTATCCAGAAATATTCCATTCTATGTTAAAAAAGACGGAATTTTGATGGTTCAGAAATGATTACAGCAAAATCAATAGATATGTTGACCTCTACTGCGTTACTGCATGTTTCTTCATCATAAACGCAAATTCTGTCTTACATAAATTTTGAGGAGTTGGCAACGCCTATGTAATTTTCCTGCGATTTGTTTACGGTAAACTCCGACTGTCAAACGTTTGTTTTGTTTGTGCGTCTTTTCTGCTTGGTGAGTAAAATCGAATTCGCTATTTGTTGGTAACTGTAGTGAAGCTTTACGGACTTGCTGTGCTATATTCGAGTGTAGTTTAACAGTTTTTCGAGATGGGACAATGCAGAGCAGTGTTTGTAACATGGGTTGCATTGGAAGAATTTTCAGGTTAGTTGGCAATGTTTGGAGGCTGAAGTGTCAAAAGATGATGGCTTTGAGCACGCCATGCTGAAGTGGTTTGTTTACTACCTCTATGTTCAGTTGTTACTCTGAGATTCAAACCTTCATTCCTTGTACTAATAATGTGTAAAACTAAGCTCGTATTTGATTCACCCTTGTACTTAGCAACTATGAGTATATTTATCCACACCCAGTATATTAAATCAGGCTACCAGGACATCTCTATTATCCGCAAGCACGAAAGAGTTCCTTTCCTCCTTTTCAATGTCACGTCACGTATGAGCCCTTTCACACCTTCGCACTTGATCGAATAATGGACCCTTTAGCACCCGACGCGAGGGTATCACTTTCATGAAAAAAAATCAGTCTGCCGCGGTCCTTTTTTGTAGCGCGTCCCCCTTTTTGAGCAGCGCTCCTCATCAGCCACCGAATAAAGGGGTAAACGTCTAACAAAGCACTTCCCGGTTAGAACAAAGAGCGTACGTATGAGACGCGGTCGGAAATCACGGCTTGGCTGTTGTTTTCACACCTCCTGGCTCAACAAAGCTTTTCGATTCTTGGTGATAAGGGAACGACGCCGTAGGTTTGATGTGTCGCGGCGATGAAACTTAAGGGGCATTCACACTGGCAAAAGTGCCTTTCATATTTTGAGCAAAAATATTCAGTAGTCGGTATGTCAGGGGCTTGTTCACAAAATTTTTAAAATCAATTTTGATCTGCCTAAAATAAAGCTTAAATAGAAAAAACATGATTCTGAAAATTTCATACTTGTAGGATGCTCCGTTCGCCTAATATAATCATTTGAATTCGAGAAATCCAAGCGCGCGAACACCTAACTGTGACGTAAGCAGACATGTTCACACGTGATTTCAGATCATCACTCAGTATAATATGTTTTGTGATCATCACGACTCGTCGCGTAGTTACGTTCGATGTATGTATTTGTGTTATTGTGACACCTATTGTCAGTGATTGTGACTGGTGGTAGTTTTTGTGCTCTAAAATGTTGCGCAGAGCCGCGGTCAACGTATCTGATGACGTCACGACAGCGTATCGAAAATGCGCCCGGTATTCATGTTTAAAATTTTTTTTTGAGCGACTTAGAAACTTCACAGAGGTCTAATTTTTGGCACGGTGACTAAAAAATATGTATTCTTTCAGATGCGCAAATAAAAAAAGAAGGGTGAACGAGCCCATTCGAAAAATAATATTATCCTACAGTTTAGTTAAAAATGCATCGCAAAAGTGACGTCATAAAGGCGAAGAGATAAAAGAAAGCTAAACTCGAGCCTGATAATAAATCACTACCCGACCGATATTGTCTTCTATGGTAAACAGTCTAAAGAGTATTACAAGAACTTGGGCGTGTTTTAATATTTCAAGATGTTCGCCAGACTGAAATAAGGTCCAAAATCGCATGTAATGTTTGGGGTTGATACTAACTTGAAAGTACGTCCTTTCTTGTCGTCACTCTAAACAGTATAAAGTTGTGTCACGTACAGTAAAGAACTGTTGTGATTTGTTTTGTGATTGTGCAATAGCCTAGGTGGGTTTTCCTCACAGAGTACCCCAATTCTGTAACTGTAGACTCAGGCAATATTTCAATGCCGATTCAACTGGAAACTGGAAAATCACATTGTATGCTGTCATAACTGCGTTCGTACCTCGGGAGATTGCATACTTGTTGGTTGCACTTTGTATTTTGTGAAGCATTGGCGAAAAAAAAAAGAAAGAGCGTGACTCAGGAACTGGTTGATGATTAATATATTCTGTCTACATTTATGCAATACGTTACATAGCTAATCTTTTATTTTATAAGCTTTTTGAAAAACTAACTAGCGTCTGGGGTCAATTAGTAGATGAAAAAATGATCTCTATGTACTGTCAGGGCAAAAAGTTTAAATTTGAAAATACTATTATCCGAGACTGTAGTTAAAAGCATGCAACACAAAGGGGATGCCATAAAGACTGAAGTAAAACAGAAATCCAACCGTGTAAATCATCATCCGGCTGATATTACCGATTCTAACCAACCAACTAAGCCAAGGATTTTATAACCGTGTTGAATACATCTAGATCAGCATGGCTATGGAACTAAGGCCGTTGAGCGGTCAGATACGTCTTGGGTGTTCTGACGGGGCACTGCAGGCTCAGGCGGCATCTATCACTATTAGAGATTGAAGAAGACTCTCTATGTATGGGTTGTGGATTAGCCGATGAAACGGTCTACCACTTCCTTGCGGAATGTGAGTTGCTAGGCGGACTGAGATACGAGATCTTTGGATCCGATAGACTCCAGCCACAGGAATTACCCTCCCTACGCTGGGCCGATGTATGGACCTTTGTTAAAAGATCGAGATGGTTTGGCAGGGAGGGGCAGGTAGACAATGGTGGCTAAAGGGTAATTTTTGGGATGGCAAAAAGGGCCTACTTGCCAGGCGCAGCCGCACCATAGCTACTGCTACTTCTCCATATGGTTTTAGAAGAAAAATGTTCACAAACCATCCCAAAAATGCCGTCCTGTGAGAATTTGAATAGCACACGTGCCGTTGTCCCAACGCAGCCGTAATCAATCGCAAACCCAACGTCGCAGAACTGGTACACATCACGTCGCGCGTGTTGTGTACACGACGCCGCGCGGCGACTGCGAAACGACGCGGGGCGTCACGACGGTGACGGATGGCGTCGCGGCGCCAACGCCGCCGTCGCTGACAGCTTTTCCATAATGGAGACTTCGATTAACTATTAACTGCCATTAGCCGGATCGCTCCGACGGTTTGTCGGTCTGTCGGTCGGTCGGTCAGTCGGTTATGCCGTGTGACGGGTCGCAGACGGACAACGGCACACATCCACCGCCGACGAATCTGGATACTCTGGATGCACCGATGCCACAGCATATCCAATTATACAGTAGCGCGACTCTCCAGAATCTTGGTGGTTCGCGCATAGCATCCCGCGCATCGTTCGCAGGATGTTTAGCACGGCGATCGCCTGAGTCGTGTTCAGTCTATAAGAGTGAAGGTAGTGTCTTTGACAGAACCGGATTAAGGAATCTGGTGATACGCTGATATGGATATCGGGACGCGTGAACTCAAATGTTGTGCCACTGTAGGCTGTACCAACAACTCCAAAAACTGTGACTATAGTTTTTTAAGCTTCCTCAAGATGCTGCCAGGTACGCGGTTCCTCCAATGTTTGATATGCTTCTTTATTACCTAATAATATTAAAGTGTGATAGCATGGCTCCATTTGTCTTTAACAAAGTCTGTCGGGTATTAGGGTAGCTGTGTGTTTTTTTTTCAGTTTTTAGAAGAGTTAGACGTTACGGAAAGTCGTTCTTTAATTATGAGCCTAAAGTCAGAATAATAATTTCTCACTGTTTCCTCACAGCACCACAACGTTCAAAAGATCTTTCACGACATATAACAAATGAATGTGATTATGCATTCCAACATTTTGAAATTTTAAGCAGGAAGTGAAGTCCATTTTAATGGATGCTCAAATAGAAAGTTTACAATAAATAGAATCAACATGCTAGTTTCAAAAATATATCATTTTCCTCTATAAACATGGATTCTTTTCTTCAATATGCCTATTCACATGTAATATACGAATACAGAAGGAAAGGTAGTCTTGGTAAACTAGATAAAAAACAGTTTTGCAATTTTTTTATGAATAACGACCGGTTTAGTATATTTTATCGTTGTTATAAACATAATGATCATTATTTTTTATGTACACCTAACAAATTTTCATCGGTTTTGCTGTTTACCACGTTTTCGTACCTTAAACGTTTTTCTATGATGATTGATGAAGATAAATTTAAAGGTCGTGGGATAACTACTAGACATAAATGTTATTTTGGACGCTACGTTGTTACATAATACCCATATTTGAATCATATAAGATATTATAAAGTTTTTATATTTATTTAAATGTTTAAGATTAAGTAAGATAAGATAAAATAAAGTTGAATAAATCTCGCATTTTTGTAATTTACTTACAAACAATAAAGCCACCTATTTTCTCGGAGTTAACAGTTTTCTTTCATACACCGACTATTTCTTGTTTTGCTTCTAAAAAAAAATGTTTACACTCCATTTATATGCAAAGAATCCATGATGAATTAGAAGAATCAGTACAAAACATTTTCACGTACAATAAATGCGAAAGCATGGATATAACTTAAAAATTGTATTTCAGAATTCCTAACCTGGATGAAGAATATCACACTACCACACTGCTCTCAAAATTTACTCTATGTACGAGACATATCGCGTCCATTAAACTTATTGCAGCACAATAATTACGCTTCTTCACTCGATTACTGCTAAGCCGACCCTTTGCTCAAAACGTAAACGGCAATACTCGCGACTATTGCTAAAGAGCCGACGTGGGGTTATGAGAGGCCAGTTTTTCGGAGACAAATTGTCTGCATGATTTCTAGGGAGTTGCGCTACTGTACAATTGGATATACTGTGCCGATGCTATTCCACAGGGAGGCTGCGATGTGCATCAATGCTGTTTTGTTCGTTACGGTAATGTGTAGTGTCTATGGGACGGGATTTGATGGGAAATATTGTTGTCGATTTGGTAGACTGACTGACCTATTGATCCGCTTTGCCTTTTAAACGTCTAGCAAGAGAGTGGCATAGATGAGCCTCACTATAAATAAGAAACTCGCCATTCCTTGACGAAATTTGTACATCTTGGGACTGATGAAAACAATTCATCAGAGATCTGTCCTATCCCCTACACTGTTTCTACTGTACATCAACGAGCTGCTGGAAATAACATCCATCCAATTTAAAGCTTCGCAGATGACAGCAGAAGTTTCACGTTGGCTTACCAACTGTGGAAATGAAGGGTCACCCCCATACATAGATAAACAACAAACTCAAATGGCGGTGGGTTGGTTCAGTGGTTAGAGCCGAGGGCTCGTGACCGGAAGGTCCTGGGTTCGATTCTTGTTAGAGGCGCAAATTTATTTCTGGTTTTTTCAATCAAACGTACACCAATATTATAAATATAATAACTAAATCAAGTGAGCATTGTTTTTTCTCTGAGCAGTACGAGACTATTTTGCATAATTTTTTGATTGTGTATTGCACTGTACTTAATTGAATCTCTCTGTAGGACAACAAATCATTATTTATTTATTTATAAAGGCTATTTTACTAATAGGATAGATAGAAGAATCAGACTCTACATCAGATTCAGTTCCACCCAGTAGGATAGTAATTTAATCTGGTCCTTGGTGGTCCAGTCATATTTTCCCTTATCAGATCCCGAGTATATTGCGATTCGTTTTCGAGTGCGCTTTGAGACAAAGACCGGGGACGGCACGAGATTGCATCTCGGCATTATATATGGAACTGTGGATGCCGCACAATGTAGTGCATTTTTATCTGCCGTATTATCGGCGCATTGTGCTCCAGAAAGTCGCACCAGGACGGGTGCTGTCCGTTGGCGTCGTTTGTTTTTGATGAGTCTCCTCAGAGATCTGTTGAGAGGGTATGTTCGTTATTGCTAACTGATTTAATTTATTGTTATATTCCACAATTTTATATAATACTCGCACCTTTAATCCGAACACCTAGAAAAAAAAGGATATTTGCATTGAAACTTTGTACAAAGCTTGTAACTTCTGAAAAAATGAACATACGGGATGGAGTACCACAGGGATCTGTATTAGGTCCCATCTTGTTTTTGGTATATACTAACAACCTAATGACATTGGAAATAAGTGGTCAAATCACTGTATATGCAGATGATACTACAATACTCTGGGATGATAGTGACATACATGATTTAAAGAAAAAAATCGAAAATGATATAACTAGAATCAAAAGATGGTGTGACAGCAATTTATTATCTTTCAATATCCAGAAAACCAAATTCAAGTAGATTGAGTTACGGCATCCCATTTTGGGGTGTCTGTTCTCACACCTACTTAAATAAATTGTTAGTCTTACAGAACCGAGCAGTTAGATGCTTCGCCTAGAGTAGACCTAGAACTTCATGCTGGCCACTATTTTTAGAATATAAAATTATGACCATACACCAGCACTATTTATTTTGGAAACATCATCACTAATATTCAAAAATAAAACGAAATTTGAGATCATAAATATAGAATATAATATAAGGCATAAGCATGATTTTAAATTAATCACTCCCAAATCATCACTCAGTAAAGATTCAATTATTTACAATGGAGTGAAGATTTACAACAAACTTCCTCAGTCTTTCAAAATTCTGAATGATTTGAAAGTTTTCCGTAAAAAACTTAGAAATCTTCTGTTAGAAAAGCCGTATTATACACTGGATGAGTTCTATGACGGGTTTTAGTGAATATCCTACAAATTTTGTTTGTTATAGCTTTGTCAATAAGAATCTTGTGATTCTTAGACAATAAAGTATATTTATCTATCTATCTATCTTCCATTTCGACTCCATTTAGAAGCACAGGGAAAACATAACTTTTGACAATACTATACCTTATCTGGGCATTCAGACTTTTATCACTCAGCAAAAGAATGTTGTTCCAGCCATTTTGATTCTTGTTATCTTATTGTCTCTCCTGGATTCGAACCCTCTGTAATCCAGCTACCCAAATATCTAAATTTATGAACTCTTGAAATAGATATTCCGTGGACTTTTATATCTATTAGCTAACATGGCTTTCTGCTATTTGTAGTCCCATCAATCAATTATGGTGAGCCTGAACTAATGCAGTTAGGGTGTCTAGGCGTATTCCATATTGTGTATTCTGACGTGTATGTCCCTCTTTATGATGGAAAACACTCTGATCAAATTTGCACGGATTTGAATGTAAAATAAACCGGGCGGGCATATCCCATGAAATTTTATTACGCGATTAGACGTGATGTAATTGAATCGGACCGGACGAAATTAGGTGTAATTGACGATTTTGCGTATTTCGCACACAAAATATCATTCAGACGAATTATGACGTTTTCCATTTACGTACGTGTTATTCAACCGGACGGATGAATATTCATGGCATAATAATGAGCACAAACAGGGGCGGCCTGAATTTCAAATATCTCTACCTTCAGGGTGAATACTATAAATATATATGTTGTATGCACACCTCTTCCTCTCCTGGTCAAACTGCAACCAGAAAAGGAGCTCGTCAGGGATGCGTATTATCTCCGATGCTATTTACACAGATTGTCTGTTACTGAGGCACGTAGAAGCCTTAAGATCTCAGGTCTTGATTCAAATACAAAGCAAAACGCATATAGACAGCTCTCACGCGAGATTCAGAGACTATGGTGAAGAGATAAGAACTCTTATATACAGCAATTGTGCCAGGAAATAGAGATGCATGCCAATACTAATCATCCGAAAGAGATGTTTTTTAAGGTCAAATGCCTCAGTCGGGATTCTAACCCAAATATTAGGCTGTTAAAAACCCCGAGGGACAGCTAATTACCAACTTGCATGAGGTTATTGAGGGATGGCGAAGTTACTGCGAAAACCTGTTCCATGATGATGGCCCTCAGGCCCTCTCATTGGATTTTGAATATGAACCTGATATTCTCTTGTCTGAAGTGGAACATGCCCTCAACAAGTTAAAAACTAATAGAGCTACAGGCATTGATGCTATTTCTGCCGAAACATTAAAATGCTTGGGTGAAGACGGCATCTCTCTTTTATATAATATTTGTAAGAGAGTCTGGTCCTCCGGTGTTTGGCCAGATGAATGGTGCACATCCATTTTTGTTCCACTTCATAAAAAAGGATCTCCAACAAATCCAGACAAATATCGCCTACTTTCGTTAATCTCTCATGCAAGCAAGGTTCTACTATACATTTTACAGTCTCGTTTGGAGGGTTTTATTGGCTGGCAAATTTCTCAGGCGCAGGCAGGTTTCGTAAAAGGACGCGGTACGCGTGAACAGATCTTAAACATAAGACAGATTATTGAAAAAGCCAGAGAGCATTATTTTTCCGTTTTTATCTGCTTTGTGGACTATTCTAAGGCGTTTGATAACGTCAAGTGGCCTAAACTGTGGGAAATCCTTATCTCCATGGGAGTCCCTTACCGCTTAGTACTTCTCATACAGCAACTCCATGAGTCTAGCTCAGCTCGTGTAGGAATTGACGGTAACCTGTCTGGTCAAACAGCAACCAGAAAAGGAGTTCGTCAGGGATGTGTATTATCTCCGATGTTATTTAACATTTACTCTGAATTTGTGATGGTATAGGTATTGGACAACTGAAGTGGCGATATAACTATTGGCGGAAGCAAAATATCCAACTTGAGATTTGCTGACAATACAACCGTTATTGCTGCTTCTCAGGAAGAACTAGTAGCTCTATTGAACGTCTTAGAACAACAGAGTGCAGCATATGGTCTTGGTATTAACTACAACAAGACCAAGGTTATGATTGTAGATAGAGAGCACGATAGTCATTCAGAAATAAAGTCAGTAGGCCGTTGTGAAGTAGTTCAAAGTTTTATGTACCCCGGTTCTTTGATCGACAATTCGGGTAACTGTGAAAATGAGATTCGCCGGCGCATTCAACAGGCACGTGTGGCCATGTCAAAGCTTACTAAAATATGGCATGACCATAACATCACTAGCTACCAAAATGTCGTTGGTTCAGTCTCTTGTGTTCTCCATATTTTCGTATGCCTCGGAAACTTGGACTGTTAAAAAGACAGATCGAGCTCGCATAGATGCTTTTGAAATGTGGACGTGGAGCAGAATGCTGAGAGTTTCTTATACCGCCCATCGAACTAACGTCTCTACACTGGATGAGCTCGATAATCCAAAGAGGCTATCCTCCATTGTGTCGAAGAGAATGCTTACATTCTTCGGACTTATTCACAGAGGCGATAATATAGAGAAACTTGTAGGGTCATGCCCCGAGTGAGCGGCGCCGTGGCCGTTTCCCTACACGCTTGGTAGATACGACAAGACAGTTGCTGGATATGAGTATCAAGAGCGCCACTGAACTATTGATAATATTCGTGTCGCCAGTACTCTAGCAACGACTTAATGCATTTTACGAGTTCACAACATGTCTGTTAAGACAATGTGACTATGGTGAACAACCGGCACGACACTGCAGGAAGTAATTTACCCACCTGGTGCGTAGAGGTTCATCACAGTTTCATAGGCTTCGTTAATATGATTAAATTTCGGTGTGGTAATAGCGTAGGCCGGTAATCCAAAATTTCGCCATATTATCATGCAAAATCGTAACTGCGCATACATACACGTACAACGTACATGGTACATTGCACAATGTACATTTTACTGTTGTGTTAACGTTGCTGTTTCCCAGGCCGTAGCATTTAAATGCTGCTTTTGTGGATATGAAATAGCAAATTTGCCGGAAAATATGGCCGATTGAATGATATGCAGAATGGCCGCTGATTACGTCATCACGGACTGCAATCTTCATAAAGTTACGGTAGGATAGGTCAACTCTGAAGGTCCTACTAACCACAAGTATAGAAAGAAAGAAGAAAGAAAGAACTTTATTTAGCAAAAGCTAATTAACACACAAAACTGTTAGTAACATATATACAATATTATAGTAAATACAGTATCACATATCGAAGTACATTGCTCTCAACCTTTTTTTGAATATATGTACATTTGGTGAGTTTTTATAATCAGAGGCAGTTTACTATATAATTTCAAACCTTCAATAAATAACGATTTTTCCATTGATTTGGAGCGATATCTATCTATGCAGTAATGATCTTTGGTTCTTATATTATAGGCTGTGACATCCATTCGTTTACACATAAATTTTTCAAAATAATTTGGTGCTTTCTTATTTTTAATTTTAAATAGAAGCACCAAATTAGCTTCCTGTATGATTTGCTCAGTGTTCAAAAATTTTAAATTATTTAGCATATCACGAATGGGGGTGTATTTACTACAGCCTAATAGTATCCTCATACACTTATTTAATAGTAGCTGCAATTTATGCTTATCTTCAGCAGAGCATGAAATTAACAAAGATGAACAATATGTGAAATGAGGGTAAATTATAGTATTATACACAACCCTTTTACACCAAGTAGAAAGTTTTGGAGCAATTCTGCGAAAGTATCCAATTTTTTACCTAATTTTTTACAAATATAATCTACATGCTTACTAAAATTTAACTGTTGGTCAATTTGAACACGTAAATATTTAATTTGATCTACAACGCTAATGTTAATATCATCTATTTTAACAGATAGATTACCGCTAACAAGTTGACAGTTATAGTATGAAGCTCGGTTCCTGGGGTGTTCCCTCTTATGGAGTACCTATTTTTAATTTCACCCCAAAATGACTGCCGTCATATTTGTGCATATTATATTTTTAAATTGAGTAAAACTGGTTGCGCATGTGTACTGTGCAATAAAGATATAAACTTTTCTTCAACTCTATTAGCAATCAGAATATCTATACCCTATATAAGAACATGTTTTTATGGCGCTGTAGAAGCGCTGTCAGAGGATAGGTGTCGGTGCACGTTAGATTTGAAACGCTGCAGGTTGTAGCCGTCGGGAAACAAATTTCCCGGCAGCTCATTCCACAGCGTCGAAGTTCTCTAAATGAAGGAATGCTGGAGGAGACTGGTTCGGTACAGAGTGCTCATTCAAGAAACATCTGGAGAATATCGCAGCTAAAGTAAATGCTAGAAACAATATAATTCACAAACTGTGCGGAACTACCTGGGGAGCTAGCGCGTCGACTCTCAGAACTTCTGCTCTCAGTCTTGTCTACTCGGTGGCTGAATATTGCGCCCCCGTCTGGCTGAACAGCTGTCACGTAAGGATCATTGACACTACACTCAATGAGACAATGAGATTGATCAGCGGCTGTTTAAAAAGCACACCGTTACCTTGGCTACCCGTCCTGAGCCATATTGCGCCTCCCACAATCCACAGACAGGAGAGCCTAGTAAGGGAACATAACAAAATATTGTTAAATCCGCTCCTACCAATACACGGCGACCTGACCGACGCCGGCTTGCAGAGACTGAAATCTAGATCTCCCCCAACACTACTAGCAGAAAAACTCGTGGGTGAGAACTACGACCTGAACGATGAATGGAGGAAACGCTGGGAAACATCGAAACCCGGCCAAGCAGCATATATAGCTGACCCCACAGTGCCCCTGCCAGGAATGGAGCTGCCCCGCCACCAGTGGAAGACCCTGAACAGGATCAGAACGTCTCACGGCATCTGTCGCGATTCATTCCATAAGTGGGGTTTGGCCGAGACACCAACTTGTGCCTGCGGAGAGCCCCGCCAGACTGTCCACCACATAGTGGCCGAATGCCCTCTCACATCATACAGAGGAGATTTGAGCGACTTCTACGAGGCTACTGCCCCTGTGCTGGAAGGGATCGATGGGCTTCATTTTAAAATTTAGCCTGTTTGTTTGTTATGTCTGTATATTATGTTTGTACCATGTAAGACATACGCTCAGGCTCGGGAGCTATTCGCAGGGCCTGCAGAGAGAATAGGACGATTTTGTCTGTCTCTGGATAGGAGTAACTTGAGATTGTTAGTAGGCTTATTAACGGGTCACAATACCTTCAGGCGTCACTTGTTTGTGATGAGGGTGGCCAACGACCCAACGTGCACGTGATGTGGTGAAGAGGAAGAATCCTCGGCACACATCCTGTGCCGCTGTGAAACCCAGGGTTATCACAGGCAGACTATGCTGGGCTCAAGAACCTTGGAACCAATAGAGATAAAACGGATAGGACCTAAGAATGTACTTGCCTTTGCCAAAAGGGCAGGTCTTAGGAACTAGCGCGGATAGAGGCGCAAAAGGGCCCATCGTGTGGCCTATGCACCAGCCACATTCCGTGCTGGTTAGCCTCTGGTCCTTATTCATTCAAGCCATATGCTAAATAAATCAATAAGAGAGTGCTTTGGAGCGCATCTCCAAACTTGGGAGCAATACTCCAGCGATGGTCGGATCTGTGCCTGGTAGAGCAGCAGTAGTTGTTCTGGTGTATACAGCTTCCTACAGCGGAACAAATCTCCAAGCTTCTAGGATGCCGTTTTAGCCATATTGACGACATGGTCGTGCCAGGACATGTTATTGTTGATATTGATCTCCAAAAGCTTGACGGAAGGTTACGACTATTGGATGACCCTCCTTTGCACAATTGGTAAGCCAACGTGAGAGTTCTTTGTAAGTATTGTTGCCCGAGATTTCTGTACGTTAAACTATACTACACTCGACAATTGTTTTGATATCTACGTTGATCTGTAAGGCATGCTTCTGTCGCCGACGTACCGTCTCCTGGGATGATAGTGGCTTGCCTGGTTCCATGTACGATATTAATGTACTGTCGTCTGCGAAGCTGTAGATTGAATTGGATGTTATTTCCACCAGCTCATTGATATAAAGCAGAAACAGTGTAGGGGATAGGAAAGATCCCTGAGAAGTATCGGCGTTTATAGAAAATACGTCTGATGAACAGCCTTCGACTACAACAGAGATCGGTCGTGCACAAAAATATTCAGCCACTGGCGCAGGCCATGTGGTAGTCCACAAGCTTGACCAGAAGTCCCTCATTCCACACTCCATCGAAGGCTTTCGGTATGTCAAGTGCAACAACACGGCATTGCTCTGTTCCACAAGTGAGTGACGTAGGCTAGGAGGTCACCCTATGCTTATGGAAGCCATACTGATGTTATTGTTGTCCAGGTATTTCTGGAACTGTGTGTTAATGACCTTAGAAAACCTTAGACATGATGCTGAGTAGAGTCACCAGGTTTATAGATTTTTTGCCTTTCACGAATAGTGCTGTTATATCGCAAATACTCCTTCGTGAGTCCTTTCCCACTGCTTCGACGTCAAGATCGAGAAGTAAATCGCAAAAGCGAATTCGTGTGTAGGGCAATAACAGCCACCCCCCCGCTACCGCAGGCACCCCCTCAACATATATATCGTCGAAAACAATGAGAACCGGCACATATGGCGGGGCTTAATTCTTCCCGAACAGGTAATCGGCTGCCTCGGCAATAAATACGCGCCATTACGGCGTGCACGTTGGGGAGGGGGGTGTCTCGGGGGAGGGGGGGGAGCATGTCGAACGACATCGCTCGGTTCGCTCCATCAGCCCCTTTCCTGCTCTCCTAGCCTGGCTTTCAATTCTGGTTTGCGGTTACGGCAAGGCTTATTGGCGTTTACGCTAATGAAACTTCTCGAACTTGTCCTGTTTACAATTTATCTATACAGGGTGAGTCAAGCTCAATGCCTCCGATCCTTGTGACCAAACGATACCCGGTTTCAGAAAATTAACTTTGCGAGTGTATGAAGGTAGAGTAAGACTACATTTTAAAAATAATGGTTTTGGTGCCTGTTTTGGTGATTAGGGACTGTCCTGACCATATTGGGGTCTGTCTTGGCCCCGCTGGGGTCTGACTTCACCCCGTTTGTGTCTGTCTGGACCTTTTGGCCCGATTGGGGTACGTAGTGACCCCGTTGGGGTATGTCTTGGCTACCTTGAGGCCTGTCTTGGCCACATTAGGGTCTGTCTCGGCCCCGTTGGGGTCTGACATCACACCGTTGGTGTCCGTCTAGACATTTTGACCCGGTTGGGGTATGTACTGACGCGGTTGGGGTATGTATTGGCCCCGTTGGGGTATGTCTTGGCTACCTTGAGGCTTGTCTTGGCCACATTGGGGTCTGTATTGGCCTCGTTGGGGTCTGACTTCACTCCGTTGGTGTCTATCTTGACCTTTTGACCCAGTTGGGGTATGTATTTACCCAGTGGGGTATGTATTGACCCTGTTGGGGTACGTCTTGATTACGTTGAGGCCTGTCTTGGCCGTATTAGGGTCTGTCTCGGCCCAATTGGGATCTGGCTCACACCATTGGGGCTGCCTTGGCTCCATTGGGGGCTGTCTTGGTAATTGGGACCTGTCTTGACCACATTGGGGTCTGTCTTGGCCCCGTTGGTGTCTGTCTTCACTCCGTTGGTGTCGGTCCTGACCTTTGGACCTGGTTGGAGTATAAATTAACCCCGTAGGGTATGTCTTGGCTACCTTGAGGCTTATCTTGGCCACATTCGGGTCTATCTTGGCCACGTTGGGGTCTATCTAGGCCCCGTTGGGGTCTGATTTCACCACGCTGATGCCTGTTTTGACCTTTTGACCCGATTGGGGTATGTATTGACCCCATTGGGGTATGTTTTGGTTATCTTGATGCTTGTCTTGGCCACATTAGTGTCTGTCTCGGCCCCATTGGGATCTGGCTCACTCCATTGGGGATTGTATGGGCTCCAATGGGGGCTGTCTTGGTAACTGGGACCTGTCTTGACCACATTGGGGTCTTTCTTGGCCCCGTTGGGGTCTGACTTCACCCCGCTGGTGTCTATCTTGACCTTTTGACCTGGTTGAGGTATGTACTGACCCCGTTGGTGTATGTCTTGGCTACCTTGAGGCCTGTATTTGCCACATTGGGGTCTGTATTGGCCCCGTTGGAGTCAGACTTCACCCCGTTGGTGTCTATCTTGACCTTATGACCCGGTTTGGGTATGTATTGACCCTGTTGGGGAGTGTATTGACCCCGTTGGGGTATCTATTGACCCCGTTAGGGTACGTCTTGGTTACCTTGAAGCCTGTCTTGGCCAAATGAGGGTCTGTCTCGGCCCCATTGGGGTATGGCTCACTCCATTGGGGACTGCCTTGTCTCCATTGGGGGCTGTCTTGGCCCTATTGGAGCCTGTCTCGACCCCGTTTAGAATATGCACACGGCATTATATTCATAGAAAATCAACAGCGATTATTACAAAATTGTATTGCATTAGACTTTAAATTGCTTCTCAATTTAAGGTGCTCTCAAGTTCTGGCTTCCAGTTGGATGGCCTCAAAAGAATGCTAGCTGTAAAGAAATTCAAGACCAATAAAGAGATATCGCCAAAAATGAGGCAGATTTTGAAGCTAAAGACAAATTGTACTATACAAACGTACGACTAATAACATCTTCTATCTTGTCTTAATATACAATCATTATTCAAAGCTGATACTCATCGAGAAATAAAGTCAATAGGTCGTTGTGAAGTAGTGCAAAGTTTTGCGTACCTAGGTTCCTTGATCGACAATTCGGGTAGCTGTGAAAATGAGATTCGACGGCGCATTCAACAGGCATGTGTAGCCAAGACAAAGCTTACTAAAATATGGCGTGACCATAACATCACTAAAGCTACCAAAATGTCGCTGGTTCAGTCTCCTGTGGTCTCCATATTTTTGTATGCATCGGAAACTTGAACTGTTAAAAAGTCAGATCGAGCTCGCATAGATGCTTTCGAAATGTAGACGTGGAGGAAAATGCTGAGAGTTCCTTATAACGCCCATCGAACTAATGTTTCCCTACTGGATGAGCTGGGTAATCCAAAGAGACTATCCTCCATTGTGTCGACGAGAATGCTTACATTGTTCAGACATATTCACAGAAGCGATAATATGGAGGAACTTGTAGTTCAGAGTCATGCCTCAAGTGGGCAGCGCCGTGGCCGTTTCCCTACACGCTTAGTGGGTACGACGAAACGGTTGCTGGATATAAATATCAAGAGCGCCCCTGAACTGACAGTAAATCGCGAATAATGGAAAATATTGATAATATACCTGTCTGCAATACTCTAGCTCCGACTTAGTGCATTTTGCGAGTTCACAACATGTCTGTTAAGACATCGTGACTATGATGATTATTCAAAGCTGACGTACCGTACCTCTAAGCGAACAAGAAAACGTAGAAAGAAAGCGGTGGTAGTAAAGAAGGCGAACCGCGGTTAGGGGGGTGGGGGGAGAGACCGATCGTGTAACAGCGTGGTAGTCAGGTCACGCGTCAGTCCGGTAAGCAACAACAAGCCCGGAGTCCCGGAGCCCCGGAGACAACACTGCTAATTGCATCAGTTCGTGAGTCGCTGCGGACGCTTTTGTCCGGCCAATTCAGAACCGCAAAATCGGCTTCCGGGGAGTTACAAATACGGAAACGACGCTGGAAAAAGATGGCGTCCAGTTATAGACGATAGCCACAACATAATTGTCACGAATCATCATCATAGTCACAATGTCGTAACAGACATGTTGTGAACCCGTAAAATGCATTTACTCATTTTACGAGTTTCTCTTGGCATATCTTTAAGATATTTAATGCAGTAGTTTCTCATTTGCTTTCTGCATCCTCATGCCGTTGATCAGATGGTATCTACTGGTTCATCCGCCTTTAGGGGCAATTTCTCACCCCAAGGACAAGAAGGTGTCCTGACTCTTCTCAACTCGTCCACCCGAAGCTGTTGGTTGAGAAGAGGTTACTGCTTATACCGGCAGTAGTTCAGTGTTCCTTTTAGTCGCCTTTTACGACACGCAGGATATACGATGGGAGATATTCTAACCCGCCCCCACACTGGTTCACGAATAGTCGCAGTGAAATAATAGTAACGTCGACAATTGCTGTTAAAATTACTCAAAAGGCATATTATGGCTACAAAGTCATGTTGTTCAGTCAAGTTACTGAAGATGGGAAGATTTAACATTTCGTCTCAGGTTTCAGACTTTATCAGATGCTTGTTTAAAAAAAAATGTTAAAATCCACCCCCCCCCTCTTTGCCATGTTCAAATTTCATAGCATATTGCTTAGATTATCTATAAGAAATAGAACTAGCTAAAAATATATAAATAATTTGATAAGAACAAGTGACATTACCTTGGGCAAAATTAATCTATAGATTTTTCAATTCTCGCCAGAAACAAATATATTGACGTAATCAAGGCCATAGTTAGACAGAATAATTATAACTTGACAGCTGCTCCTGTTATGATTTTTACGAATTTTTAAAGTAAAACTCTTCTCTGTCAATAAATGTATTTAAGGCCTGGATACACACAGTTATACATACATATTTTATGTATTTGCCATGTAAAACACGGATTCCTATTTCGAATTAAACTTACTTGTTTTTCAAACTACATACACAGTATTTCAGAAGGTGATAGTTAGGACCTTAATGAATGACATCTCAGAGCAATTTTTTTCAAAAAAGTTTTTTAGTGTGCAAAAAACACGCAATGCAAAATCATACATTCGTCAAATGTCTGTAATTTTTAGCAAGTGACAGAAGGTTCTGCCGGTGCGCCATCTAGTACCCGAATGTAAAGGCAAACCAAGAAAATCGCTGCACAGCAGCATAGATTTCCTTAGCGGGACGCCACGGTGCGTCCGCTTGGCCACCAGAGAGCGCGGGTTTTTTATACGCTACTGCGTATGAAAGCCGATATACGAGGGTTGCTCTATACCTCCGTCAATCCACCAGTACGCAGACAGCTGTTTCACGCTTATTAGCGATCATCAGTGCGCCATAGGTCGATTGAAGCTGCTGTGCAGCGATTTCCTTGGTTTGCCTTTACTTTCGTATGTCTGTAATTTAACAACCAAACACGGTATCAAGAAAGGCCAAATAGGTGACAAAGCGCAAGCATTCTTCTTCAATTTGCTTTTTGAATCATTATTGTAAGCTTAAAGGTAACGTCAGGAGCTAAGAAATACAAAATTTATTTTTATGGTGACCTTTTGACCTTTTGACCTTACCTACACACACTGGAGAAAGAGAACAGGCGGCCACGCCTCCTCGCTAACACGGGAATACGTATTTTCTTCGATCCTCAATTTCGCACGCTATACCCTAGACCCTTAATCTCTAGCTTTTTGCGAACTAGGACCCATATTTGTTTGTATAGTAAACAAGTAAATATATTGACTTAAATCAAGGATATCAAGTAGGCTGGAAACAAAAGGCTAATTCAATGTGTATAATAATTTCAGTTGCTCCTGTTATATTTTTTGCGTTTTTTAAAGTAAAGCTCTTCTCTCTCAGAATGTATTTCACGTATGAAAATTTTCGTGCTGTGATATTTTACGATTTCAAGAGTGGTTTCTTTCCGAAACAGTTGATTGACAGACGTGCTGCATTTGGAAAAGAAGCTCCATACTTAGGGACTATATGTGGTTGGTACAACCAACTCAAATTTGAAAGAGTTTCTCTCATTGACGAACTTTGAGAAGGAACGCCAATTTATGCAGTTCCTGATGAAAATATTGCCACTGTTTGCCAGATTATTGAGGATGATAACAAAGTTACCTACAGAATTTATTAAACACAGTACTCTGGGGATTGGAATGAGTGCAATTCAAGATATTTTGAATGATCGTCTTGGAGTCAGGAAAGTTTGCAGTCGATGAGTTCTATATAATCCTTTAGATGTCCAAAAACAACATTTGATCATCAGAACATAATAATATACATCTATCCATTGTCATTTACGGAAACTAAAACAACTAAATAATTCAATAGAAGAGAAGAAAAAATAGTAGCTGAAAAAATCCAATGCCACCCCCACATAGAAAGACCTTTTTTGTAATTATAATAATAGGCTACGTAGCAACATTACGTTTCCCTCCCTATCATTGGCATCTGATAAAAACGTGGTCATGATATCCGAAAAAAAGTCACGCAACTAATGTAGTTTCACTGTCTTGGTTGTGGTAAAGTATGGGAAACCCCATGTGTTGCTCGTCCAATTGGACAGGGCCGTATTTGGAATACACCAAATCAGAAAATGCGAGAATGAATCACAGGAAGCTGCGTATTGTTGTATGTTGAGACAATTATTCACTAGCAGTGAGTGTGTAAAGCTCATGAGATGGCATCTTGGCCACGAATTTGCATAAGAGCAGGTTTGCGTTACAATTTCGTCGGTGATTTAAAGATAGACCGGTGGTTTCCGTAGTCGGGTCTTGTAACATCCCACAACAATGAGACGCCTGGAAATCTTCAATCAGATTTAAAACCTCGTTCAACCACATCTTCACAGAGCACTGTATAGAAACAAAAAATACAGAGCCACACCAAGAACAAAAAAACAGTCGAACTACGCTACTCGATAGCTAGAGACAGACTGGGACGTCCCGTATCTAGAGTTTGATTGACGTCAAAAGTGTTGCGCAACATGTCTAACGTTGCATGAAATCTCCCATTCCTGCCGGGAGACCATTTTTGGTCTCGCAACAGGCCTGAGGCCTGTAGACGGGGGTTGGTCTATAGATATGTCTACGTAGACAACCTTTTAGACACGTCTCTAAGACAAAAATCGCGCAATATGTCTATTAGTGTGTACAAGGCTTAACAGTGCTGTTCCTAGAGTGGTGCCGGGAAACAGTAACAAAGCCTACACAAAACACGAGGCTAATGACCAGAGCAGTCGATGCCGATGACACAGAAGTAAAAAAATGAAATAGTAAAAGGAATCTCACAAGGAACAGTCCCTAGATGTGGCCCTGCGCTGAGGCACCGTTGTAAATGTTTGGGTATTAATAAAATAGGTGTTAGGGATGCGTTACAAATCGTGCCACCCTCCATTTTGTGAGCCGTAAATGGCTGAAGCGAAGCCAAGGTGGCTTGCGTGTGCGATGATTAGTTGAATGGCTGGGAAATTTCATCGGGAAAAAACTTTTCTTTCTCCTATTTGGCGTGTAAAGAGTGTAGTTTAGATAAGGGCGGCAATTTTAGGATATACCTAATCGCCAACAAACCGTCGTACAAGAAAATCTGAAGATAACACTCGTTCGTCATGATAGCAGACTTTTGACAGGAGTAATACGAGGAATTTCGACATGTTCGGTCTAATAAAAGGGGTGATACACATACGTACTTTAAGTACGCGGTTTTTAAGTTCGCGAACTTACTCGGCTCGACGTCGGTGACACACGTGAAGCTGAAATCACTCATTTTGATAATTTTCCTAAATAAACAAAACTTTTAACAAACGCCAAACACAACAAGCGTTGGCCTGCCAAAACAAAGTGGCGGCTCGCGGCTCGCAGTACGAGCTGAAACCAGCTACGAGCAACATTTCAAACCAGTTGGCTCGCCGGCGGTTTGCGCGACGGTTTTAAAGTACGCGTACTTACGGTGACACACAGGCGAAAAAGGTCGTCGAGCCATAAGTACGCGTACTTGCTCGTACGTGTATCAGCCCTTTAAGACTCTAAGAACCCACTAAGTTTTTCTACCTTGAAGCGACCGGTACTTTTGAAATCAGGTAATTGATTTGTCATGAAAAGACGTTTTCAAAATGACAATAGTGCTGCTTATAGTACTATAGTACTACTAGTATAGTATATACTACTAGTATATAGTATAGTAATAGTACTGCTTTGCGAAAATTTTTGAAGAATAACGTCATTTTGGTAAGTACCTACCATCGAAGAAAGGTTCAACTGGCTTTTGGAGAGAACAAAATTCTGCACAACCCTGGTCTTTACATTTTTCGTGTGTGACCAATAGTTTCCACTCTTCAATCTCTCAAAGTTAGCGGTTGATCTGTCATTTTCATTAAAATCAGAATTTTATCGTGGATTAAGACAGAGAACGTTATCAAAAAGTTATGTAACGTTTTTTGTTTACTAAAAGAATGATATTTTCTCATCTTTGGACTCTTAGACTATAATAAGAATACACAGGTTTGTTTTAGCATCAATATAAAGATCACGACGTAAACAGCGACCACGTTCATATCTGTAATTCGGCATGTTTTTTTTATAACTGATCAGACCGCGTAGGCATAGCCTAAATACCAGAGTAGGGGCAGCAGCTCCCCAGGCATGAGAGCAATACTCCAGGTCAAGTGCTATCTGGGCTTTATATAGCGTGAGGAGGTTACATGGTGAGAAGTACCTTCTGGCTCTAATTAGGTAACCAAGCTTTTTACCAGCAGCCGTTGCAATTGGCGCAACGTGTTCGTGCCAGATCAGATTTTCTGTAATGTTAACTCCTAACAGCTTGAATGAGTGACTCCTTGGCAGGGCCCGGTTGTTCATTAGAACCTGGTGTTGGCTTGGGCACTTCTTCTTTGATAGCGTACAATACTGTGTCTTGGAAGCATTAAATTTTACCATATTCTTGAGCCCTCAAGCGGTAATGGTATCGAGATCCTTTGAAAGTGAAGCTGCCACTGCCAGTCTTCTGCATTCCAGCTCGACCACAGAGATCGGTCTACTGCTCATGATGCCTGCATGCAGCGTACTGTCATCCGCAAAACTGTGGATTGGATTCGTAGTGCTAGAAAGAGTAGATCGTTAGTGTGAAGCAGAAACAATGTTGGAGCCAATACCGATCCCTGCGGAACCCCGGCATTGATGCTATGGAAAGAACAGGAAAAGCCGTCTACCACGACAGAGATTTTCCGACCTGCGAGGAAGTCTGCGAGCCAACCGCAAAGCTTAACAGGGAGCCCATAAAACGGGAGCTCGTTTAGGAGAGCTGCATGCCACAGTTGATCGAATGCCTTTGAAATATCGAGAGCAACGACGTGAGCCTCGCCAAATGACTGGATGAGTTTACTCCACACATGTGTGACGTAAACCAGGATATCTCCAGTTGATCTTTGCTGTCGGAATCCATAGTGTCTGTCGTTGATTAAGTGATGGAGCTCTAGGTATTTCATGAGGTCTTGGTTGACGCATTTCTCCATCACTTTACTGATTACACATACCAGAGCGATAGGTCTGTAGATAGTTGGATCTGATTGATGATGATGAATCGTAAGACATCCTAAAGAGGCGGGTAAATATGGGAGTGAGCTCCGGTGCGCACTTCTTCACAACAATGGAGGGGAACATGTCGGGCCCATTCGCCTTATTAGTATCAAGTGTTTGCAGCACCTCCCGGACTATTTTTGTTCTGAACGTTACTTCACTCATGGCTTGGAATGTCGGTACCCTTGGTATCAATTCCGCGTATGTCAGTCCAAAACAAAGTAAGGGTAGCAGATTAAAGGGAGCGGATCCCTACTTGACATGCGGCAGCAGCGAGCGCTGGCAAATTTGGGAACCGTCGTCTCCGGAATATCCTGTGGCGAGTGCGGATCTCCTTAATGAAATAATCTCGGAGAGTCCGGCGAATACCTTGGAATCCGGGCCTCCGGATCGGCCACAGAAGCAGCACAAGCACTGGCCTAATTGTCTTTAAGTACATTTCCTGTTTCTATCGCTGCCAAAGGAATAGCGCGGATCTACGTGGCTCTCGTTGCTGATAGATAAATGAATGCCTGTGTGCAAGGCACTCGGCTAAGGGCGCAATTAGAATAAGGGATGGAATCCAAGGCACGGTCATTCTTAATGGAGTGGCATTATGCTCTGAAATGAAGCTGGCTTAGAGTGAGTTGCTTAGTTTGAACGCATACTCTATACACACAAAGAAAGATGAGAAAATCTTAGGGTTGTGGCCAAAATTTTGAATAGAAACTGTGGATTACTACTTAAAGGAGACCTTGTAAAGTGTGGAGGAAAAAAAAAGAAACTGCCATTTTGATCACCTATTAGACTAAGAAGGTGTTTTTAGGAAAATTTTGAAATCGAATATAACTTTACATTTGAAAGAAGTTAAGCATCAGACTCATTATACACTGACATATAAAACTAATGAAGCTACAGGCATTGAAGCTATTTCTGCCGAAACGTTAAAATGCTTGGCTGATGATAGCATCTCTCTTTTACATAATATTTGTAAGAGTGTCTGGTCCTCCGGTGTTTGGCCAGATGAATGGTGCACATCAATTTTTGTCCCACTTCATAAAAAGGGATCTCCAACAAATCCAGACAATTATCGCCTACTTTCGTTAATCTCTCATGCAAGTAAGGTTCTACTATATATTTTACAATCTCGTTTGGAGGATTTTATTGGCTGGCAAACTTCTCAGGCGCAGGCAGGTTTCGTGAAAGGACGCGGTACGCGTGAACAGATCTTAAACTTAGGACAAATTATTGAAAAAGACAGAGAGCATTATTTTCCAGCTTTCATCTGCTTTGTGGACTATTCTTAGGCGTTTGATAACGTAAAGTGGCTTAAACTGAGGGAAATCATCATCTCTATGGGAGTTGCTTATCACCTAGTGTTTCTCATACAGCAACTCTACGAGTCTAATTCGGCTCGTGTAAGAATAGATGGTAACCCGTCTGGTCAAACTGCAACCAGAAAAGGAGTTCGATAGGGATGTGTATTATCTTCGATGTTACTCTGAATTTGAGATGAGACAGGTATTGGACAACTGGAATGGCGGTATAACTATTGGCGGAAGCAAAATATTCAACTTAAGATTTGTTGCTGCTTCTCAGGAAGAACTAGTAGCTCTATTAAACATCTTAGAACAACACAGTACAGCGTATGGTCTTGGTATTAATTATAACAAGACCAAGGTTATGATCGTAGATAGAAAGCATGATAATCATCGAGCAATGTAGTCAGTAGGCTGTTGTGAAGTAGTTCAAAGTTTTGTGTACCTCGGTTCTTTGATCGACAATTCGAGTAGCTGTGAAAATGAGATTCGACGGCCCATTCAACAAGGCCCGTGTGGCCATGACAAAGTTTACTAAAATATGACGTGACCATAACATCACTAAAGCTACCAAAATGTCTCTGGTTCAGTCTCTTGTAATCTCCATATTTTTGTATGCCTCGGAAGCGTGGACTGTTGAAAAGGCAGATCGAGCTCGCATAGATGCCTTTGAAATGTGGACGTGCAGGAGAATGCTGAGAGTTCCTTATACCGCCCATCCAACTAACGTTTCCTTACTGGATGAGCTCGGTAATCCAAAGAGACTATCCTCCATTGTGTTGACAAGAATGCTTACATTCTTCGGACATATACACGGAAGCGATAATATGGAGAAGCTTGCAGTTCAGGGTCATGCCCCAAGTGGGCGGCGCCTCTACACGCTGGGTGGATACGACGAAACAGTTGCTGGATATGAGTATCAAGAGCGCCACTGAACTGATAGTAAATCGCGAACGATGGTGAGCTGCAATGATTTCTAAACCTACTGATAATATTCGTGTCGACAATACTCTAGCTCCGACTTAATGCATTTTAGGATCCCACAACATGTCTGTTAAGACATTATGACTATGATGATGATAAAAGTCATCGCCAAGACTATAACCAAATGAGACCTTCCTCATTACCTCATAAAGATTTAGTAACACTGTACCTAACCTATTAAGATGCCGATAGCGTCCGATCCGATAATAAACTCCATCAGTTAAAGACAATCCTCCGAAGACTTGCAACTGCACGAAACACGGTTCCCTCCAGAGAACATCCCTCACAAACTTGATCAAGAAAGTTCGGCGTCGTCTGCGGCATTAGATTCTGATGTTGGCTGTTCTTCCTAATGCGTCCCGCGCAAGGTATCCATCAATTAGCCGCGTTATTGCCTAAGCGAAGGCACGTCCTTGTGCCCGGGCACGAGTCGCGACTCCCGCCGGTGACGTCATCGCGACACGGCGAACTTCCGCTCTTCAGGGAGTTGCGATATGCTGTGGAATTCGAATGCACTGGCTCGTTGTTTAACAAAGCTGAGGTTTTGTACGTACGAGGTACCCGAACCGATAAAGAAAATAAATATTTTTGAAAACGTATTTTTTTAGCTCTATATAAAACTGCCAATTATTGGTGTTAAAATACACTTACCATGATAGTCACAATGTCTTAACAGACATGTTGTGAACTCGTAAAATGCATTTACACATTTTACGAGTTTCTCTTGGGATATCTTTAATATCTTCAATGCAGTAGTTTCCCATTTGCCTTCTGCATCCTCATGCCGTTGACCAGATGGTATCTACTGGTTCATCCGCCTTTAGGGGCAATTTCTCACCCCAAGGACAAGAAGGTGTCCTGACTCTTCTCAATTTGTCCACCCAAAGCTGTTGGTTGAGAAGAGGTTACTGCTTATACCGACAGTAGTTCGGTGTTCCTTTTAGTCGCCTTTTACGACACGCAGGATATACGATGGGAGATATTCTAACCCGCCCCCACACGGGCAAAAAATACACTTACATGCCTACAAAAATCAGACTGAAGAATTTATAATACAAAATTATTGACAATTCATCATCATCAGTCTTATTAGTAAAATTATTAAAAAACCGATAAAATTCTATAAAATTAAACAAACAAACTGGGCACAGGTTGACAGATTGCAGCATATAAAATAAAAAAAATATATAGAGCCACTACTTAGGTTCACTGAAACTATGGCGCAGAAATTCTTCGTAGCTATAAAGCGCTTTGTTTAAGGTACGGTTTAAGCTTTTTCTTAAACGACTTACGATTCAGACGATTCACTCGCAAGAGAGGGCTCGGGCTCGGGAGTCTACGGACCCCATACAAGACCTTCACTCCCTCTTGGGGGGAACACCACAGTATTCCAGGCTGAGGTCTATGCGATACTTGCCTGTGTAAATCGTATTCGGGAAATTGACGGGTCTAGGAGGCGGATTACTATCTGCTCTGACAGTCAGGCAGCCATCAAAGCACTGAATGCTTGGAAAATAACGTCGGGACTGGTCCTGGAGTGCAGGGGGGCTGTTGATGACATCTCAGCTAAACTCAAGGTATCACTGATGTGGGGTACCTGGGCACGCTGGGGTAAAGGGTAATGAAATGGCGGATCATCTGGCTAGGATGGGATCCGGAAACAGTTTTGTGGGCCTGAAACCAGCCTTAGGACTGTCTGCAAACTTGATGAGGAAAACAACTGAAGAGTGGATCCAGAATCAACACTCTCTGAGATGGAACAACATCTCTGGTCATCTCCGTCAGGCTCGGGTGCTATTAGCAGGGCCTGCAGAGAGAATAGGACGATTTTGTCTCTCTCTCTGGATAGGAGTAACTTGAGATTGCTAGTAGGCTTATTAACGGGTCACAACACCTTCAGGCGTCACTTGTTCGTGATGAGGGTGGTCAACGACCCAACGTGCACGTGGTGTGGTGAAGAGGAAGAATCCTCGGCACACATCTTGTGTCGCTGTGAAGCCCTGGGTTATCACAGGCAGACTATGCTGGGCTCAAGAACCTTGGAACCAATAGAGATAAAACGGATAGGACCTAAGAATGTGCTTGCCTTTGCCAAAAGGGCAGGTCTTAGGAACTAGCACGGATAGAGGCGCAAAAGGGCCCAGCGTGTGGCCTATGCACCAGCCACATTCCGTGCTGGATAGCCTCTGGTCCTTATTCATTCATTCATATGACTCAGATATTTGAAAGATTCTCATAAAGAAATTATAGAATTTCATGCGATAGTGGTTAGATCATTCCTAGATGTTGTTTTTTAGGTATTGCAAGCTTATACATATTCCGTATACGATAGCTATGAATGTCACTATGAGTTTTGTTTACATGTAGGTTATTGTGTTTATGACATAATTAGATAAATATATAAAGAGGCTCATGACTGAGTCTTTGAAAGATTCTGGTAAAATATTGTAGAGTTTGATGCAATAGTAGTTAGAGCCATTTCTATATGTTTGAAGTCGTTGTTTAGGTATTGTTAGTTTATAGAGATTCCGTGTACGATAGATGAATGTCACTATGAGTTTTGTATAGATGTAGGTCGTTCTCCATATGACATAATCATCACCATAGTCACAATGTCTTAACAGACGTGTTGTGAACTCGTAAATTCAGAGCTAGAGTATTTCCGACACGAATATTATCAATAGTTTTGAGAATTGTAGCCCGCCATCGTTCGCGATTTACTGTCAGTTCAGTGGCGCTCTTGATACTCATATCCAGCAACTGTTTCGTCGTATCCACCCAGCGTGTAGGGGAGCGACCACGGCGCCACCCACTCGGGTTGTGACCCAGAACTACACGTTTCTCCATATTATCGCTTCTGTATGTCCGAAGAATGTAAGCATTCTCGTCGACACAATGGAGGATAGTTTCTTTGGATTACCGACCACATCCAGTATGGAGACGTTAGTTCGATGGGCGGTATAAGGAACTCTCAGCATTCTCCTCGATGTCCACATTTCAAAAGCGTCTATGCGAGCTCGATCTGCCTTTTTAACAGTACAAGTTTCCGAGGCATACAAAAATATGGAGAACACAAGAGACTGAACCAGCGACATTTTTGTAGCTTTAGTGATGTTATGGTCACGCCATATTTTAGTAAGCTTTGTCATGGCCACGCGTGCCTGTTGAAGGCGTCGTCGAATCTTATTTTCACAGCTGTACCCGAATTGTCGATCAAAGAACCGAGGTACACAAAACTTTGGACTACTTCACAACGACCTATTGACTTTATTTCTCGATCATTATCATGCTCTCTATCCGGGATCATAACCTTGGTCTTGCTGTAGTTAATACCAAGACCATACGCTGCACTGTGTTGTTATAAGATGTAAGAGCTACTAGTTCTTCTTAGTGGCGATAGCAGCAGTCGCCTGTTACTATAACAAATCGCAGGGGAAAGAAACGTGACCCTGATCCACCCCGCCACGTCACCAGCGCCAGCGTAGCGTCAAAGCAGTGGAGGGCGGAATCCTCAGATGTGGTTCGGCGGCCTGGCCTGGCATGCCCTCGTAGGAAGGAAGGAAAGAGGAAAGAGTGGATGGAGGCTGCATCATCAGCCGGGCACCAGGTAATGAGGCTAATTGCGTTACAGCCAGGCCAGACGAGCCAGAGACTCGCTGCTCGCTGCCGTAATTGGTAACCCTATACGTTGCCTGGATACCCACTCTCAGCGACTCAGCGCCCGCCTTGGAAAAAGATACGCCGCGCAAGGCACAAATAATACCGCCCGCCGCAGCCCCGTTGTATTCTTATTTTGATGATGCGTGCTTTTTTGTTGGCGGCCTCGCGTTATACAGGGAGCCCCAAGAAGTAATACTTTGGATAAAGGAAATGCCACAGTTGTCATGGACACTATTGTTTGGCAAAGGAATGTGGAGAGCAATAAGACTGTTGTCAGATGTTCCGCTTAAAAAATAATATAGTTCACTATATGCTGTTTTCGGTATTTTCCTATAATGTTACTGAACGATGATAAAAAAACTCTACATCACGTACTTTCGTAACACGTACTGCTGTATAATACATGTCCTACAATATTTTCAATTAAAATATATAGTTATTAAAGAACAGCAGTATAAATATTCGGAACAAGAAAAGGTTTGAAAAGCATTTGAGATAATCTGCTACTTCCGGCAACGCCGTAGGCTGTCGTCAGGGTGATCGGTCACGAGCGCGCGCGGTTTGATTTTTACCTGTTTATAAAAAGGGTGCCTTCATCGGCACCAGTCACTTGCGCGCCGAAAGAAAATTAGGCTTGGTTATTCCCGTGGTGCGAGTATACATGGTGTGCTCGCCATCCGTACAAAATTGAGATCGCTCTGCGCATTGCGTCAGCAACGAGATTTTTCGCGCGGAGAATTATTAGACGTCATGATACCACGGCCTGTTTAATCGCGTTTTAGATAGAATCGCTAACGATTTTTTATTTAATTTACTTTGTATTCCTTATTTTGAGTTATAGAAGACTGAAATTTGTATACATAATGCCAAATTGTGCGTTGTCGGTTGTAAAAACCATAGTAAGATGAAAGAGCCAAATCTAAAATTCTATAAGTTCCCGAAAAATTAAAATCTCGCAATGCAATGAAGTAATGCTTGCCGCCGAAAGGACGAAATTAATATGAAAAATGGTAATCATTTCACAAATTAGCATTAAACATTTATTAAAACTGAAATCTTTATGGTACATCCTCGGAAAATATTCACCTGCCGTATTTTCAATGAATAAATATGCAGAAGAAAGCAATGAATCGTGCCTACTTGAACCACTACAAGTCAAAAACTTAGTTTCCAGTAATTCTAACATCGAAGCTGATGACGTGTGCTTTACTCAGGAGTTTTTCAAAAACGTTCTTGTTGGCAGCGATATTGTTGGGACAGAGAATGATTCAAATGATATGATGTTCATTTTTCCAACTTTACCTTCCAGAGTCCAGATTATGACCTAGATAACTTTATTTCTGAAGAACATGACCTTTTGTGTCAATTAGAAAAAAATAAAATGCCAGACACGATTTCCAACGAGGGACTGAAATTTATTGCCGGATATGTGGCCTGCAGATTCAAAAACGAATATCCTAATCTAGCTTTGGGGGCGCAAACCAAATTTCATTCTTCCAATCGGGCCCCAAACTGGATTGAGTTTCTATCTAGAGTCAGTCTTGTATATCCAAGTGAGGAGATGATTAAAGTAGCCCGTTTTGGTTGAGATAGAGTTCGATAAGTTCCATGGACAGTCATCTTCTACACAATCAAACATATTTAAAAAATTATTAGAGTTAGGCCCCAGTGGAAACCATCAAACAATTTCCTGACAAAATAATATTATATCTAATATGAACGAGAATATACGTCAGACTCAGACATTTAAACAAAAGGATTAGTTTCGGAAATTGTAGGCGTAAACTTAGGAAAAAAATGACCAAATTTACCAATAGGTACATTTTTGTAGAAAAAGTGGTTAAATTACCTATTCTACACTTCTCTATAACACAATTGTCAAATGATTGGCTATTGAACTCCTTAATCTATCACTTTGAGATTAAAATATAATCCATCATGTGGTATTCCGGCCAGTTCGCCGACAGAAATACTCCTAGCTTAAAAAGAAATTCAGCTCTCAGCTGGTCTACTTGTGGACCATCCAGAATGAATAAAAATTGTGTCGGGTCTCTATCCACTGCCAAGCGGCAGAAGTTAAACGCCCTTATTTAAATACAAAAACAAGATGCGGGCTGACATTAGCCGTGCGTGAAATTCAAATGGTGTCACGGAGAAAGATTTTTTTGCTGCAGATTTTTTGTCTCCCTCACCCCTGACCGAAAACGTGCCTGTCACTAACAATATTTTCGCGTCACGTAGAGAGAAAAATGCGTCGCTCTTTAAAGCGAAAGTTATGATAATTATATTGGAAGAACAACTTTACAGACTTGACAACGTTTTACATGGCGATGAAGTCTAGACTGTATTAAAGCACAAAGGAAAATATTTTGTACAATAAGGTGTTGCATCGATAATGCAGAATTAATGTTGATTTTATGCATTATTATGTAAGTTAAAAGAGTCAAACATCTGGAACTCTAAAACGATGACATCTGGAATTGAAAAACGATGCAAGATGAGGTAAAAATTAGAAAAATGGCATTACTTACATTGCTCCGACGTATAAGGTGTCTCTTCTTGGATCCACATGGAATGTCCTGTAGTACATCATCCCACAGGTAAACTCCCTCACATGATCTGAAAATTAAAATTGCAGTTGTAAGATAATGAGTAACAAAATCATGTTTGTAGAAAGATTTTTTTTTCGAATAAAGTTTAGGCTTAGTTTTAAGGCTCGTATGTTAAAGGTACAGAATACATTAACTTGCTATTTTTTCTTTCTGGACCCCAATTGATTTTCTATTGTAGGGTACAATGAAACAGAAAGTTTATGTTGACGTGCCATGTAGGTTGACAGCTTAAATTTTTTGAAAAAACTAAAATTGTAAAAAATTACATAATTATTTTCTTTTATTGTTGTATGTTGTCGATGAGCTCTCATCATCATAGTCACAATGTCTTAACAGACACGTTGTGAGCTCGTAAAATGCATTAAGTCGGAGCTAGAGTATTGCCGACACGAATATTATTAATAGTTTTAAAAACTGTAGCTCGCCATCGTTCGCGATTTACTGTCAGTCCAGTGGCGCTCTTGATACTCATATTTAGCAACTGTTTCGTCGTATCCACCCAGCGGGTAGGGGAACAACCACGGCGCCGCCCACCCGGGGCATGACCCTGAACAACAAGTTTCTCCATATGATCGGTTCTGTGTATATGTCCGAAGAATGTAAGCATTCCCATCGACACAATGCAGGATAGTCTCTTTGGATTACTGAGCTCATCCAGTATGGAAACATTAGTTCGATGGGCGGTATAAGGAACTCTCAGCATCCTTCTCCACGTCCATATTTCAGAAGCATCTATGCAAGCTCGATCTGCCTTTTTAACAGGCCAAGTTTACAAAGCATACAAAAATATGGAGAAAACAAGAGACTGAACCAGCGACATTTTGGTAGCTTTAGTGATGTTATGGTCACGCCATATTTTAGTAAGCTTTGTCATGGCCACACGTGCCTGTTGAATGCGCTGTCGAATCTCATTTTCACAGCTATCCGAATTGTCGATCAAAGAACCTAGGGACACAAAACATTGGACTACTTCACAGTGGCCTACTGATTTTATTTCTCGATGATTATTGTGCTCTCTATCTACGATCATAACTTTGGTCTTATTGTAGTTAATACCAAGACCATACGCTGCACTGTGTTGTTCTAAGATGTTTAATAGAGCTACTAGTTCTTTCTGACAAGCAGCAATAATTGTATCGTCAGCAAAGTTGGATATTTTGCTTCCGCCAATAGTTATACCGCCATTCCAGTTGTCCAATAGCTGTCTCATAATGATGAGCACTCAGTAAGATGAAAATACTGCACCGACTTGAGTTCCTTTTGAAAATGTTTAACTTAGTCACCCTGTATGAAAGTAACAATTTCCGTTTTCTGTTAGTCGGCAACTTCACCTGGAACTCAATTCAAGTAGTTTAACGGTTTTACGATTACTTTTAAATACCCTTCAGATGCATTAAAACGAACAGGCCGGATGAAATATTAAGCTTTAGTGATTTTTTAAAGCTTTTCGCACTTCACAACTTCACAGCCGTTAAAAAGTTTTGATTACTTGTTGTACGAAATGCGTCGTATTCTAAAATAGGTTTTTAACTTTCGTAATTCCCTAGATCTCTGTGATATAGTTACAGGAAGTGCTCTGGGGTTAGATTTATTGTTATCTTTTACTACTTACAGTTTTAGGAATGTAAGAATAGTAGACTTTTTTACGAGATTATCATAAAAATTAGAATCGAGTTGACATTCTCGTATACTTTACTGTGTGATCAGTTTTTCAATCCTGAAAAGAGACATCGCACTTTGGTTTCGGAATGTGAAGCTGATATCAAAAGGAATTATTCTGAAATTCGCATTTGCTGCAAAGAAATCAACGTCTGAAGTTTGGTTATAAAGATAACTGAAATGTGTGTGGCCCACACAAGGTCGGATTACGATAACGGGTATTTTGAACATTTTTGTCGATTGTGTACAATCCACAGAGTTAACATCTCTAGAGGGAGCCTAATTTGAATATTGGCCAGCCAACATCTATTGCGCTATTGCCACTCTTCTTCGTCCGCTTAAGCACCTTTCAGTTTCTTCAAAATCTGGCAGTTTATGTTCCTCAAAGTATTTAACTGGGTATTTAACTAAACATTCCAATATACTTGCAATGTAACTGATTTACATGAAGATAATTTGTATTGATTTAACGAAATCTCAAAAATGGTAAATTTCATAGCGGAATGTCGCAATAACTTCTAATATGTCGTAAATCTGGCAACCTACAATCGGCGTCCCTTCAAGCTGTCAGGTGGCTGTCATTGCAGTTGTGGTTATTGCATATTTGAGATTTTTGTTGTTTTAGTGTATATTTAAGTGACTTTATGACTATTTGTGGTGCGAATTAAATTATTTATGAACAATATTGTCATAATTGCATGATGGGACGAAATAAAAAGTGCATAGTTTGCTGCAATAGCAACGAATCGGTGAACACCACAATCGTAGGTTAGTATAGTTTTCGTTTTGGTTTTCAGTAGCGTAAAATATAGGGAAACACTTCATGGTAATAATAAATTATTAACTGTTACAATCAAATTACAATAAGAGTAAATCTATAAGTATAGCTAAATACTAATAATAATTGTACCAGTTTGTAATATCACAGTAATAATTGAATCTATTAATGAACATCCAATTTTAATATAAAGTCGTACGCCACTGGTAATGCCCTCAACCTGTCAACATTTTCGTTACATGTTGGCTGGTCAGCGACCTGTGCATTTTGTTGTTTACATTCCCTCTAGAGATGTTAAGTCTGTGGTACAATCAATCCTTCAAATGCATCAGCTTTAGAGTGCCTTTGTTTTGGATGCCGCTGTTGATATATCCTAGAGGCAAGTTGGCCAGTTTTGAAAGCTTCTCGTAACACCCAAATCTTATGTATCTATTTGTTCTTCTATCCAAGAATTCGGTGTATCATCCACCTGATGAGATTCAAGACATTTTCCCAAACAAGGATTGTGATATCCTTGAGCTCACTTTGGGTAGGGTTTATTTATTTAGCGTATGATTATACAGGGTGTCCAGTTAGTATATCTCGCAAGGTATACCTGATAGAAAAAAATGTCACATACAAAGGTTTTTTGGTTACTTAAGATGCATATTCTAAAATATTTTGAAATATACAGGCTGTTGCGGGAAAGTAGGATAGTGATCAACTTGATTTTTTTATATGGAACTATAACTTTTTCCTAAATTCGTCTAGTTTCCATCATTGATCTCTATTCAGCCCTAAAATATTTTTGGGATCAATTGCGACGTTGCCAAGTTATAATTTATTTTCTATTAATTTCCGGATTGCAAGATCGCAAGTAATACGTCCAAATTGATATATTCCTTTAACTTTTCTAATAATATTATACACAGAGTTATTTGAATATTAAGTGGATATTATTTTGGATGTTACCAGCAATTTGTATTTATAGGGTGTTTTTGGCAGAATTTTAAATTACTGCAACTTGAAAGTCATTTTACTTTGTTTTTTTAAATGTAACACCCTGTATTTTTTATTTTAAATCGAAATATCTACTAATACCCTATCTTCTTTGGGGATCGATTGCGACGTTGTCCAATTATAATTTATTTTCTGTTAATTTCCGGATTTGCAAGGTCGCAAGTAATACGTCCAAATTGATATATTCCTTTAACTTTTCTCAGTAATATTATACAGCGAGTCACTTGAATATTGAGTGGATATTATTTTGGATGTTACCAGCAAATTGGTATCTACATGATGTTTTTGGCAGAATTTTAAATTACGATAACTTGAGGGTCATTTTACTTTGTTTTTTTAAATGTAACACCCTGTATGTTTATTTTAAATCGAAATATCTACTAATACCCTATCTCGCCTTGCAATATTTTTTTCGTGTTTGCGACGTTGCCAAGTTATAAATTATTTTTCGAAATTTTTAAACAAATATCCCAGATTTTAATTTATTTTAAATAGAATCCTCTACTTACTTTTATGGCAATGAATTGCACATGTCGAACTTAGTAAGATCTCACAATTTCAAAATTTTGTTTCTATTAATTACTGAGATACGGTAACACCGCTTTTTCAGTGAACGGTATAGGAACGCTTAAATATTTCCGAAACTGCCACAGCTGGAGAGGTGAAATTCAATACTTGGGGGTTTCTGAACATACAGAATTCAAAAACGCTAACAGTAGTGTTGTCAGATTTACCAATTTTACGTCATAATTTTGAATGGAATGCCCTATTTATGAAGTCTAACCAAAAGTGGTAAATATGGCAACACCGATGTTAGCGTTTTTGAATTCTGCATGCTTAAAAACCCCGAAGTATTGAATTTCACCTCTCCAGCTGTGGCAGTTTTGGAAATATTTAAGAGTTCCGGTTCCGTTTACTGAAAAAGCGGTGTTGCCGTACCTCAATAATTAACAGAAACAAAATTTTGAAATTGTGTGATCTTACTAAGTTCCACACGTGCAATTCATTGCCATAAAAAATAAGTAGAAGATTGTATTTAAAATAAATTAAAATCGAGGATATTTATTTAAAAATTTGGAAAAATAATTTATAACTTGGCACGCCGCAAACGCCAAAAAAAAATAAAAGGCGAGATAGGGTACTAGTAGATATTTCGATTTAAAATAAAACATACAGGGTGTTACATTTAAAAAAAACAAAGTAAAATGACCTTCAAATTGCCGTAATTGCCATATAAAAAAATCAAGTTGATCACTATCCTACTTTCCCGCATCACCCTGTATATTTCAAAATATTTTTAGAATATGCGTCTTAAGTAACCAAATAACTTTTGTATTTGACATTTTCCTCTATAAGGTATACTTTGGGAGATATCGAAGCATTACGCACTAACTGGACACCCTCTATAGTACACATGAAAGAAGTGATAAAAAAGTAAAACATTTTTTTTTGTTTTTTTTTTATTTCCACAAGGTTCCACCTAATTTTTGCAGGATGTTATTTTTGCTGTTTACTTTGACTGCGAAGGAATGAACATGTTCCATCCAGTGCGACACCTAGGTATTTGGGATTATAGGTACCGTTAGGTAAATCTTTAGCTCTTTTTTTGCTCATACTTGGCTTCAGCTACTACCTGCTGAAGTATGATCCCCAGATTGAAAGACCGGCCGTTACTATGACTATGACTATGACTCTAAAAGGTCACAGTTAGTATTTCTGTACGCTAGAGCCAGGTCATAGGCATATGCGATATTGGTAGGGTGAAAATAGAATAGTTTTCTGTTTGTTCTACTAGAAGTAAGGTGATTAATATGAAGCAGAAATAGCTCAGAAGTAGAGGCAATTTTATCACCGTAATAAAATTATTCCGAAGCAATTCCTAAGAACAATTAATCCGATATGCCCCAGTTCGCTCTACACGATACTCCTCGGGAGTTTATTAGGAGAGAGCGTCGTTGAAAAGTGTAGCAAATGTTGCAGCGACCGGTTTGTTTGCCGTTTCAATGAGTAGAGTTACGACTTCAGGTTCAGATATATAATTGCTGCTGAGCTGAGCCGGGGAACTTTGCAGGCAACGACGGGTATTGTTTCGGAGCCGTAGAAACTTTCTCTCGACTCACCCGCCGCCGCGCCGGTGTTAAATTACAGGAAAGGCGCTACTTCTTGCTCTTTATAATTATTAACTCGATTTCTGTGTACGACGCCTGCATTTCGGCTCGTTAACGAAAGGATATAACAAGACTCGGTCCGACTGTAAGGCCACATCCATGGACTTAATAAGGAGCTTCTTCTGCTCACTGTAGTACGGTTTTTATTAGATAAGAAATGTAGGACGGTGTATATTACTGTATATGTCAAGAGTCTCGTGGGAAAATTAATTTAGAAGCGTGAAAATATACGTATGAGTATGATTTGGAAGAGTTGGGTTGAAGATTACTTGGGTGAAGTTGTGAGAGTGAGTTTATTTTAGGAAAAGGCCAGTGACGTCATCACTTCGTTTGAACTATACTTCATAGAAACTAAAAGTTGTGCCCAAATAGCGGGAGATGAATCATAATCATCATCATAAGAACTTGTGCAGTTAGTCGTTTACCAGACCATTTGTTAATTTCGTTCACTACTGCTTAAAACTTATTTATTTTTTTACCTTTTTGTCCCAATGTTCTTTAAAAACGTGTTTTTTTAGTTTTTTTTTAAACTATACTAATTTTTTTTTTCGACGGGCCGTGCTATGATGGTTCCTTATTGGCATTTTTGCGAAACATTTCACTTCGTAAACAAATGGACCGCACGGCGTCCATAACACAAAAAAAACTTCATGGTAAAGTATGGAGTCAAGTTGATTGACTCAGTACTTCCCACACATAATAATGACACCATTTTTTTTCCATTGTATGAAGGTCTAGTCTGAGATCCCCAAAAAACATCCAACACAAAAACTCTGGTGAATAGTTTTTTACGTCTCCCTCCTTAGGAACTAGGACACTACAGTTTTTATTCTGCATGCTTCAACTGGACGATGCGAAACGATCAGGATTCTCCAAACCGTTTAAAAACGAAGCTTGAGCTGTTTTTTATTTTATTTATGCTGCGCCGCCACTGACACAATTTTTCAAAAACAGACACGTTTTCCATTCTCGCCGCGGTAGTAAATTCTGTGTCAAAATTTCATTAAAATCAATTCAACGATTTTCGTCTTACGCAATATATAGAACATTCTAAGGCAACACTCGTATGTATACATACTTCACAAATTCCAAGTCCCCGGTTTTTATAATAAGCAAGGCAATGTTCGGATGAACCTAAAAAAGTGTATTATGCCGCTAGGTTTTTCATTTACAGGGCAATGGGCAGCCCATTATGAATACAACAAATTTTTCAGTTTTACAACCCCCCGCCCCTCAACTACCCTAAATTCACCCCAACCAACGTAGAAAATGATCAGTAACCCCTAAAACGCCTAAAAACGAAGTTTGAGAAATATTTGGAATTTTACTTCCCACACCGATAGGTGAGGGGAGTATTGTGATCGCGAAAATTTTCGATTTTGAGATAATACGTTTTTTGGGCGTTTTATGATGTGTACATAACGAAAATACACGTCACTCATTTCCGTCGGTCTGTCTGTCGGTCTGTCTGTCGGTCTGTCGGTCTGTCTGTCTGTCTGTCTGTCGCGTTTTTCTACCCTCGTAATCTCAGTAACCGCTGCATGGATTGTGATGAAATTTGGGCAGCGGTATGCTGTGGAGTCGTAGTAGGTAATGTTCCTATAATTTTGAAAATCGGTGCATAGGCGGCGGAGTAATTAGCAAAAAACAAAAAAAATTAAATATTGCTGAAACTTCGTTTTTAGGCGTTTTAGGGGTCCCTGATCATTTTCTACTTTTTTTTGGGTGGGGGTGAAATTGGGGTGGTTGGGGGGTGGGGGGTTGTAAAATTGAAAAATTTGTTGCTTTCATAATAGACTGTCCACTGACCTGTGAAGGAAGACCTGGCGACATGAATAACTTTTTTAGGTCCATCCGAACATTGCCCTTGCCTATTACAGAAAGCAAAGGACTTAGAATTTTTTTTGATGTAAACATACGAGAGCATTGCGTCAGATCGTTGTAACGAGGAAACTGTTGGATTGATTTTAATGAAATTTTGAAGCGGCATCACCACCATCGCGAAGATGGAAAACGCGTATGGTTTTGATAAATCGTGCCAGTGGCGGCGCAGAAATAATAAAAAAACTAAAAATATAAAAACAGCTCAAACTTCGTTTTTAAGCGTTTTTTGGAGGTTCCTGATCATTTTCTGCGTTTTTTTTGGGTGGGGGTGAAATTGGGGTGGTTGGGGGGTTGGGGGTTGAAAAATTAAAAAAATTCTTGTACTCATAATAGGCTGTCCACTAACCTGTGAAGGAAGATCTAGCGACACAAATCACCTTTTTAGGTGCATCCGAACATTGCCTAGCCTATTACAGAAACTAAGGGACTTAGAATTTTCTGTATACTATACGAGAATTTATTGGTCTAAATCGTTTTGTATTTTGTAGCGTGGACACTATTAAATTGATTCTAATGAAATTTTGACACAGTATATTGTTACCGTGGTGAGAATGGAAAACGCGTATGTTTGTTAAAAATCTTGTCAGTGGCAGCGTAGCAATAATCAAAGAACGCGACAAGTATGAAAGCAACTCAAATTCGGTTTTTAGATGTTTTAGGGGTTCCTAATCATTTCTTACCAGTTTTTTGGGTGGGGGTGAAAGTGAGGTGGTTGGGGGGTGAGGGGTTGTAAAACTGAGAAGTTTGTAGTATCAATAATAGGCTGTCCATTGACCTGTGGAAGGAAAGACCTAGCGGCATAAGACAATTTTAGGGGGGGGGGGGGGCTGGCGATTATTTGGTTGCAAGGGATCTTAGTCTAAAGCTTCATGCTGTGGGAAAATAATAAACTGGTATCAGCGTAATGTGTGGGAAGTGCTGAGTCAATCAACTTGACTTCATTTTTTTGTTTTACTTCCCACACCGATAGGTGAGGGGAGTATTGTGATCGCGAAAATTTTCGATTTTGAGATAATATACTTTTTGGGCGTTTTATGATGTCTACATAACGAACATCCACGTCACTCATTTCCGTCGGTCTGTCCGTCTGTCGGTTTGTCTGTCTGTCTGTCGGTCTGTCTGTCTGTCTGTCTGTCTGTCGCTTTTTTCTACCCTCGTAATCTCAGTAACCGCTGCATAGATTTTGATAAAATTTGGGCAGCGATATGTTGTAGTGTCGTAGTAGATAATGTTGCTACAATTTTGAAAATCGGTGCATGGGCGGCGGAGTAATTAGCAAAAAACTAAAAATTTCAAATATATTTTAAACTTCGTTTTTAGGCGTTTTAGGCGTTCCTGATCATTTTTTACTTTTTTTTGGGTGGGGGTGAAATTGGAGTGGTTGGGGGGTGGGGGGTTGTAAAGTTGAAAAGTTTGTTGTAATCATAATAGGCTGTCCACTGACATGAGAGAGAAAGTCCTAGTGGTATAAGACACTTTTTTAGGTCAATCCGAACATTGCCTTGTGTATTATAGGAACCAAGGGACTTAGATAATTTTCCGATGTGACATACATACTACCATTGCTTTAGATCGTTCTGTATTTTATAATGTGGAAATTACTGAATTGACGTTAATAAAATTTCGGCACAGCATTACTACTTTGGCAAGGGTGGAAAACGCGTCTGATTTTTAGAAATCGTCTCAGTGGCGGCGCAGCAATATTAAAAAAACAAAAAATTTGAAAACAGCTCAAACTTTGTTTTTAGGCGTTTTAGGGGTTGGTGATCATTTTCTACTTTTTTTGGGGTGGGAGCGAAATTGGGATGATTAAGGGGTGGGGGGTAGTAAAACTGAGAAGTTTGTAGTATTCATAATAGGATATCCATTGACCTGTGAATGAAAGACATAGCGGCATAAAACAATTTTAGGGGGGGGGGGGGTGGCGATTATTTGGTTACAAGGGATCTCAGACTAAAGCTTCATGCTATGGGAAGATAATAAACTGGTATCATAGTAGTGTGTGGGAAGTACTGAGTCAATCAACTTGACTTCATTTTTTTTTATAGTAGCATTACCTACTACGATACCACAGCATATCGCTGCCCAAATTTCATCACAATCCATGCAGCGGTCACTAAGATTACGACGTTAGAAAAACACCAACAGACAGACAGATAAACCGACAGACCGACAGACAGACAGACAGACAGATAGACAGACAGACAGACAGACCGACAAAAATGTCGGAATGGGTTGATTTTCGTCATATAGATATCATAGAACGCCCAAAAAGCATATCATCTCAAAATCGTCACCTACACCTGTCTGTGTGAGGAGTAAAAGGACTTTTTCTTTCGCGTTCTAGCATGGGAAGAAGAAACGACGTTAACGTCGAACTTTTGGACGCTTCTGGGTTGGGGCTATCTGCCAACTGACACTCTCTGCGATTGTGGTGAACTCCGAATAACAAAACATCTGCTCAATTGCCCGTCATGCCCTGCCCAATGCAGCCCTGAAGACCTGATGTTGGCCCACCCGAACGCCATTGACGTAGCCCGCTACTGGACAAAAATTGTGTGACCGTTATATACATAGGTGTAAAGTACTTGTCCCATATACATTATTCTTTCATTTTATCTTATTTGTAATTTTATATAAATGTGCGCTATAAATGTGCATAGGATGCTTCTGACTCGATAAAAAAAAGTCGAACTTTACCTCCGCGTCGAAACAGCAAAAAATTCCTGGATGCTGTCGGCACCGAAGCTTAATACCTCCTCTCCTGTTCAAAATACGACCGCCCTAAAAATATTTTACAACCGAAGAGGTAAGACCCGTGACGACCGACATTTTTCCTAACAGGCCGGCAAATCCTGTGTCCGTATCGATCTCAGTTGGCGGCGGGCTCCGGTGCACTTGTTCAAAGAACAAAAGAACGCGCGCTATATATTTATATTTGACTTTTTGATAGGTTGTCGTGTATCAAAGGGCGGCCGAGGGTAATCTCGCTGGCGGTTATTGTTTCGAAAAATGTTTCGTTTTCCCTTTGCCGTACACAAATGGAATTTGAAAGGAATTTGAACGACGCGACAGCGCTGGTGATTATGTCCTCGTCCTTGTTGTCGTCGAATTTCTTCCCTTGTCCAATCAAAAATCCGAATTTGATGTTTATCTGCAGGTTTTTGTGGGGATGAATATTGCATGAATGGCTATGAGGTACATCCAAGTTTGCTAATATGAGTTTTGAAATGATTAAGATTCACAGAATTGGGAAATATGTACCTCGATAGCTAGGTACGGCCGCTGCTATAGGTTTTATCGATGTCTTATAATAAAATGTGGAAAAAACAAAGGCTAATTATACGAGGGTTGCTCTATACCTCCGTCAATCCACCAGTACGCAGACAGCTGTTTCACGCTTATTAGCGATCATCAGTGCGCCATAGGTCGATGGACAGAAATAGAGAGCATCAATTTTTCCATGTTTAATAAACATGTGAAAGATGTGCGAGTAGACAGAAGGAATTCTGCTTGTGCGCCATCTAGTACCCGAAGGTAACGGCAACCAGAGAGGAACGCTACTAGCAGCAGTAAACTCTCCTTGGTGGAACGACAAGGCTCGTTCGCGTTTGCCACTAGAGGCACGGATTTGATTTAATGATCGCTAATAAGCGTGAAACAGCTGTCTGCGTACTGGTGGATTGACGGAGGTATAGAGCAACCCTCGTATATCGGCTTTACGCTGCTTGCGTCAAAATCCGTGCCTCTAGTGGCAAAAGCGAACGAGCCTTGTCGTTCCACCAAGGAGAGTTTACTGCTGCTAGTAGCGTTCCTCTTTGGTTGCCGTTACCTTCGGGTACTAGATGACGCACAGGTAGAATTCCTTCTATCTACTCGCAAAGACTAATTAGATTATAACCAGACTATGATCTCATGATCACTAAAATGGATATAATATTATTAGAAGGTTTGTTTGACAGTGTCTATTTTTAGCGATTTTCTCAACTGATTCCCATGTTTTTCCGGGTTTTCAGATCCTTCATGATTTTTCCCAATTTTTCCGGTTTTTGTCTCCGAGTTGAACCGATTGCATCATTTTGTCCCAATTTTTCTAAATTTTTCTTCACCTTTATCGATTTTTACAGATTTACTATTTGATGAAGTCAAAATCCCGAATGATTGAAATAATATAAGTCAAATATACGGAGGCTGACGATGAGTAAATACGTTTAACGTACAGAAAACTCAGGCAACAACACCTACAAAGAAGTCTCACGTTGGCTTACCAACTGTGGAAATGGAGGGTCACTCAACAGTCAAGTTACCTTTTGCCAAGCTTTTGGGGATTAACATAAACAATAACATGTCCTAGCATGATCACGTCATCAGTATTACCAAAACGGCATCCCAAAAGATTGGAGTTTTGTTCCGCTGTAGGAAGCTGTATACACAAGAGCTGCTCTACAAGATTCGACCATCGTTGGAGTATTGCTCCCATGGTGTGGGGATGCTCCGAAGCACCCTCTAAAGCTTCTGGACACTATTCAAGAGAGAGCAACTAGACTAACCGATACGCCTAACCTCACACAAGACCTCCGCTGCCTGGAACATCGAAGAAGGGTGGCTAAGCTGTCCCTCCCTGCTAACACCAAAGGCCGTCCGAACGAGGAACACTCGAAAGGCTCATCGAGCTCATCCTTAGCAGATTGCAGGTCCCTACAACAGCGGCCAGGCAACTGCAGCGGTGTTCTGTGATTTTTCGAAGGCTTTTGACTGCGTTAATCACAGGACGCTGCTGCGGAAGCTTGAAGTCTATGGTTTTCGGGGTGTAGCACTGGAGTGGTTCGAGTCTTATCTTTCCTCAAGACTCCAGTGTGTCTTAGCGAATGGCAGAAACTCTTCTGATCATTTTATTAAGCATGGGGTCTCTCAAGGCTCTGTGCTGGGCCCAATTTTATTTCTTTTATATATCAACGACTTATTTCATCTTGATATATCTGGAAAGTTCACTGCCTTTGCTGATGATGCTACTGTGATATGGCACAAAGATGAACCAGAAGATCTGGTCCAAACAATTGCACGTGAGATCGTTGTTATCAAAACCTGGTGTGATTCAAATGGGCTTTTATTTAACTTTAAAAAAACACAAGTTCTTGGATTTCGTGTTGATATCAATGACATCGTTTGTGAACAATTTTCCATCAAAAGCTCTGAATGTACTAGGTTTCTTGGATTGCAGCTTGAAGTTGACCTTAAATTTCAAAAACATATTATCAGTTTGAACAAAAAGCTTGCATCAGGTTGTTATTGCGTACGAGCTGCGGCAACAAACTTGGGCATCTCGATTGCTAGGACAGTTTTTTTCGCGGTGGTGCAATCCCATCTGTCCTACGGTCTACCATTTTGGGGCTGTTGTAGCCAGTTCCTTTTCCAATCTGTCTTTATGTTGCAAAAACGTGCAATACGATATATTGTAGGTGCTTCTTGTAGAGATCCTTGCAGACCGCTTTTTATTCGTTACAAAGTCCTTACACTGCCATCTCTTTTCATATTAGAGACTACGAGCCTAATACACAAACATCGTTCTTCATTCTCCGACCATCAACAAGCTTATGCAACTCGCCGAAGACATGACATTCCGCTACCAATACCTCATTCTACCCTCGTGTGAAATTCCATAATATATAATAGTGTGAGAATATATAACTACTTGCCATCGGATATTAAAGCAATCCCAAATATTATGAAGTTCCGTAAAGCGTTAAAAAAAATACTAATAACACAAGCATTCTACTCGCTGGACCAATATTTTGAATTTTCCTTCACTCAATGAGTTAGTCAACTATTGCCCCAAGTGTTTGATGAACATAAAAATAACCGTCATCTATGGGGTGTCAGTAAAATTTTTAATTTTGAATGTCTGACTTTTAAGTATTTTATTTATTTTTATGTATTTGTATTTTAATTTTTATGTATATGTATTTTCATTATGTACTTTTACATAGGTATTTGCTTTGTCAATAAGATTTTTTATATTTCTTTGACAATAAAGCATGTTAACCAACCAACCAACCAACTACCCCCTTACCAGTCTCCTCCAGTTTTTTTTTTGAGAAATTCGACGCTGTGGATCGAACTGCCGGGGAATTTGTTTTCTGATAGCTACAACCTGCAGCGTTTCTAATCTAACGTGCACCTCACTTATCCTCTCGCAGCACTCCTACAGCGCCATAGACTTTGAGCATTTGCGGGACGCTGACCCAAAGAAAACTATACTACTTCTTTCTGCTATTAGCGTGGCAAGTACAAGGTAAACTTTACGGCCTTGGTGCACAAATGGCTGTTTCATACCCTGTTTGGAAACCCTTTACAAGAAAATTTGCAAATACGCCTTTTATTCCTGGAAGATTCTTCCCATAAGCGCAGCCGTGCTGAAACAGCAGCCCCGAACTTTTTGTCTTCTAAAACTCGAAAGTTTCAGTCAACAGACAAGTTAGGAAGTTTTTGTAGACAGATTGTGTAAGTTTGCATGATGGTATTGTTCTTTGAAAACAATGTACTTTGCCAAACTTATTGTCTGGCAAATTTTTATTGCCCGGGAAACGTGGCGTAGCGTTATATTGTGACCGAGCCGTATTATGCAAGCGACTTGGGGGTCATTTCTGAAAGGATTTTACGGCGAAATACACACAGAGCCGCCGTTTTATTAGTCGAAATGTTTTTATGGGGACGCGGCGTAGTAAAACACGTACACTCCAAATGAGTCGGGCAATTTGTCCAAATTGTCCCGGTATATGGTGAACGTGGAGATAAAAGAGACTAAGTGCGATGGGCTAAGTTGGTTCCCTAGACACATTACGTCAGGTAGACTGCTATTACCTTCTACAGAGTCATCATCATAGTCACAGTGTCTTAACAGATACGTTGCGAACTCGTAAAATGCATTAAGTCGGAGCTAGAGTATTGCCGACACGAATATTATCAATACTTTTGAGAACTGTAGCTCGCCATCGTTCGCGATTTACTGTCACTTCTCTCTTGGTACTCATTCACTCGGGGCGTGACCCTGAACTACAAGTTTCTCCATATTCTCGCTTCTGTGGATATGTCCGAAGAATGTAAGCATTCTCATCGACACAATGGAGGATAGTCTCTTTGGATTACCGAGCTCATCCAGTATGGAAACATTAGTTCGATGGGCGGTATAAAAAATTCTCAGCATTCTCCTCCACGTCCACATTTCAAAAGCATCTATGCGAGCTCGATCTGCCTTTTTAACAGTCCAAGTTTCCGAGGCATACAAAAATATAGAAAACACAAGACACTGAACCAGTGACATTTTGGTAGCTTTAGTGATATTATGGTCATGCCATATTTTAGTAAGCTTTGTCATGGCCACCCGTGCCTGTTGAATGCGCCGTCGAATCTCATTCTCACAGCTATCTGAATTGTCGATCAAAGAACCGAGGTACACAAAACTTTGAACTACCTCACAACGGTCTATTGACTTTATTTCTCGATGATTGTCATGCTCTCTATCTACGATAACCTTGGTCTTGTTGTAGTTAATACCAAGACCATATGCTGCACTGTGTTGTTCTAAAACGTTCAATAGAGCGACTAGTTCTTCCTGAGAAGCAGCAATAAGGGTTGTATCGTAACAAATATTAAATTAGATATTTTGGTTCCGCTAATAGTTAGACCGCCATTCCAGTTGTCCAATACCTGTCTCATCACAAATTCAGAGTAAATGTTTAATAACATCGGAGATAATACGCATCCCTGACGAACTCCTTTTCTGGTTGCTGTTTGATCAGACAGGTTACCATCAATTCTTACACGAGCTGAGCTAGACTCATAGAGTTGCTGTATGAGAAATACTAAGTGGTAAGGGACTCCCATGGAGATAAGGATTTCTCACAGTTTAGGCCACTTTACGTTATCTGGAACAAATTAGAATAGAACCTAGAATAAAAGACAACGGTGGTATAATATTATGCAATAAGTTGATCTGATGTTATTCAAGTTTTCACTAGAAAGTAAGTAAGATTAAAAAACCACTGACGTCTTTTTAACATGAACTGCAATATATTAGCTGACGTACATCGATACCTGCTCCTGTTGGTAATTTTCCAGTGGGGGTTTTTAGCCGCAGCACAACGAGCACCTCCCCCCCCTTGCCACCTACCCCCCTACCCCGCACCAGATGCCCTCAATAAATATTTAACAGACCGTATAAAGTGTAGATAAAAATAAGCGGCGTGTGGAAGTAGATGTCACGTCAGTGAAAAGGTCTGTTATTACGCGTCGTAATTTCGAGAACGACCGATAAACAGCGCTGCCATTGACATGGAACAACGACTTATCGCGTACACATTGAAGGGTGGCTCGGTAACTTGCCTACCCCTTCATACTTATATTATTTATACTGCCAGATTTCAGATTAGCTAGTGTAACGCGCAACAGTAGCGTAAAGGTAGAAACACAGGGAAGCAGTGGGCTTGATAAACGAGTTAAAAACTTTTTGAAACACTTCTGTTTCCTTCACTAGATTTCTGCCTTATGTAAGCATACTATATTTTAGCTACGTATCATTACAAGATACTAATCCTATAGAAACCTGCACTCTACGCACTACATTACCTAAGTTCAGAGAATACCGATGGAAAGTATTTCATAAAGATAGGACAGAAAATATTATGAGCTGTCCTAGTCCAAGTGTGTTATGGATCTTAATGGCCATATGCCTATTATAACTGCCTGTAAGAAAAATACAAAATACATTTAACCATTACGATTGTGATATTGAGTTTCCTAAAGCAATCATTGATATAAGTCTCGTTAGTAAAGATATTAACTAGTTTAGAATCTGACATTTATAGATAAAGGGTAGCCAAATTATGATCTCTCTCTGTCACCTCTATTGGAGAGCACGGTGGGGTTATCTTATGTAGTATCCTGTACACTTTCCCGCAGTAATCGATAACTTTAGCAACATTAGCGTATCTGTCTTTACACCAGTCCACTATATAGCATTTGATTCAAAGCTCAGGACCTTCTGGAAGGTTTTATGGGGAGACAGGGTTGTCCGTCGAACCTATTGCACTCTGGAGGCAGGAGAACGCCTCCTTCCGTAGGATTGCCCGCGGTTCGGATGGCGATTAGTAAATAAAGGACAGCTTAACGTACAGAAGACTCAGGCAACAACACTGACAAAGAAGTCCTATGTTGGCTCACCAACTGTAGAAATCGAGGGTCACCCAACAGTCGAGTCACCTTCCTTCAAGCTTTTAGGGATCAACATCAACAATAACATGTCCTGGCACGGCCACATCGTCAGTATTACTAAAACGGCATCCCAGAAGCTTGGAGCTTTGTTCTGCTGTAAGAAGCTGCATGCACCAGACCAACTACTCCTGCTCTACAAGCCACAGGGCCTACCATCGTTGGAGTATTGCTCCCATGTGTGGGGATGCGCTCCGAAGCACTATCTAAAGCTTCTGGATATTATCCAGAAGAGAGCGATTAGACTAATCGATACGCCTAACCTCACAAAGGACCTTCACAGCCTGAAACATCGAAGAAGGGTGGCTGACCTGTTCCTGTTTATAGATTCTATCACGGAAGATGTTCGATTGAGCTCTCCCAGATAACAACCGCGAAAACCGCCCAAACGAGGAACACTAGAGAGGCTCTGCGAGCTCATCCTTACCAGGTCGAGGTCCCTACTCCCCGAACTAGTCTCCTCAAGAATTCCTGCTTTTGGAGAACTTCAACGCTGTGGAATGAGCTGCACTACTATTGCTTCCGCTCCAAACACGACCTGGGACACAATTTATTTATTCAACGATCCATGTGGACAGTATGTTGCCAATAATCTGCATTATCCATGTGGAACAGAGCGTAGATACTAATCTGCATCATCCAAGGATTCATATCTGCTCCCTGTATTTACATTTCTGATATGGGTTTGATAGTTGATACTAATTTAAGATTTAGGGAACACGTTTCGTGAAATATACAGAGAGAATATGACTCGTTAAGGCTATTGTATCCTCACAAAAACTGTTTGTCGGCCCACATAAAGAAGATGCTATGCGAATCTCTAGTGTTATCACAATTGACATATTGTTCAGCAGTGTATGGTCCAAGCATAGATAAAGACTGTGAGAATAGGATACAGAGGGTACAAAATGCTTGCATTCGTTTCATTTTTGGAATAAAAAAATATGACCATGTCACATATAAGTTAAAAGATTTGAAATGGCTGCGCATGGTAGAAAGATTTAAGGTGGATGCACTCTGTCTATTTCACAAAATTTTAGTTTTCAAAAATCCTCTTTACCATTACAATAAAATCTCATTTCGGAGTGATGTTCATAATGTTAACATAAGAAATAGAGATTTAATCACAGCCCCACCTCACCGATCAATTCTTTTCGAAAGAGGTTTTAGATTCAACATATATGTTTTATACAATGCTCTGACACCTACGCTTAAAAGCCACGACCCTAATGAATTTAAAAAAGTTTTAATTGAGAATTTATTAATACAATCATAACCTGCCTTTAGATGACCCAACCTAGAAACTTTAGAAATCCTAGTCTTAGATTGGATTTAAGTTTATGCTTTTTATTACAAAAAATCTTTATTTTATGCAAGGGCTGAGTGGAAGAGCACTACGTGTGAACTCCCCCTTGAGATTTCCCTTGGTATTTACTGTCCTGGATGTTTCTAGTTTTAGTTTTCATTTAAACTGATGGGAAACAAAGTTAATATTATTATATTATGATTCATCCTTCACATTTCTAGACACCTTATTTCACCTTCCAATAACCATCCGCCACTGAAGCCTTATTACCGAGTTTAAAATTCTGATGCGGAAGTTAGCATTATCAAGAATTTTCATTCCTTTTGGAAATTACTGTATTAGTGTGGCTGTGTTAGATCGAACAGATACGGGTTCAACAATGTAAATATATACCGCAGGTAATGGGGTACTTGAGATAACAATATGCGGCAATTTCGTCGTTACTTTCCAGCGACTTGGCTGGACTTACGATTTTGCGTGATTGCAGGCACTCCAAAGGATGGAATTAAATGACATGATAAAGTATACTTTGAGCAATTTATTCTCTTTGTAATATCAACCTTACAAATAGTGTAGACTATACTCCAAACAGACCGTTTTTTTTTTTCAAAAGCTATTAGTACAAACAGCACTAAGAGAATTTTGCAATTCTATTCCACTTTCTAACTAGTTCTGATATCTGTCACTGGGGATTAAAGCATCCTTCCTCTTTGTCCTAAGCTCTTCTATTGCAAAATAAAGCACAGGGACATAGTTACATCAGGGAGCTAGCGAAAGGCAGCATTAAGGTCGAAGCTAAAGTGACCCTTCCTGTCTTATATTATGTAAGATTCAGTGATTGGCACCCCTTGAAGGTGTGTACACTATCCTGCATTGTGCAAGGATAAATAATGAGCGATCCTACAGAAACAAGAGGATCGCAATACTTATAGAGAGTCAGGCTACACTTAGGGCACTAAAAGGGCCCAAATTTACGTATGCTCTAGTCTGGGAATGTCTACAAGAACGGGGAAAGCTGGCAGAACACAACTTTGGAGTGGGTATCAGGACACTCAGGCATAAGGGGCAATGAAAGGACGGACGAGCTAGCAAGACTAGGCTCGTCTGCTTGATACATTGGAGCAGAACCCGCCCTGGGGGTGCCTAAAAGCACAATCAGACACCAGGTCGTAAAATGGATGAAACATCAGCACAAGGAGCAGTGGAACTTGTTGCCGGGATGTGTTCATGGAAAAACATTCACAAAAGGTCCATGCAAGAAAACAGCTAAAACGCTGCCCTCCTTGAGAAAGAATCAGCTCCGAATAACGACGGGTCTTCTCACGATACATTGTGATCTAAACATCTGAATAAAATGGGACTCTACAACGAAAACCTCATCTGCAGACTGTGTGGTAGAGGGACTGAGTCAGCCCTACATATGCTCTGTGAGTGCGAAGCGCTAGATTACAAGAAACAACAGCTCTTTGGGAAAACCAGGCTAGAACCAATGGAGTACACCTCAGACCAGTAGGAAAACTGCATAAACTTATGCAGGGATCCAGATTGCTGGAGTATATACTGTAAATGAGAGGAGTTATAATACAATAGGCCTTAAGGCTTCAGTATTGACGAGGACAGCATGGTCGGACAGCTCCTGGAACAAAACAACCCCTTGAAGGTCAAAGCACTCATTTTATACCAACCTATATACACAGTTCGAGCGCCCTTTGTTGCCGATTGGAAGTACAGAGGTCTTCGTAGATGGATTTGCATAAAATCCTCGTGGTATCCACCTCTCACCTTCCGGTTTCTATAAGGCATCCGGTGTGTGTGATAGACACAATGCTCGTTAAATTAGCATATTTCGGTCAAGTATATCGGCTGCACGATACCTTCCAAGTTTGCTGGGCGTCACTTCGATACCGTATTAGAATAATTATACACGCCTACATCTTATGCACACCTGCTTTATGATCGAGGGCTTGCTTTTTACAACTCCACGCCTCTTCCTGGATCGATTTGCCTCATTTTTTATTGAAAGCTTTTAGTTAACTTGCACTGTATGTATGTATGCATATATGTATCTATGTTTGTTCGGGAATCTTGCTACCCAATTTTGAAGCAGATATCTCCAACCGATATGGCTGAAGTTTTGTATATACGTTTAGTTTGGATGACAATACACGATAAGCTACATGACGTCCTTTTAAATCCAATAGTGGAATAGTTATTTAATGCATTCCTACAATGTAATTGTTTTAATGTGTTGCAATATGTTTTTTGCTTTGCGAATTTTGTTGCTTTTTTATATCCATAATTTATGCAAGTTTTTATATGATTTTATTTCAAATTTTTCAGCTGCATGCATAATTTTACTATCCCCTGTATGACTAGCTTGTGCAATTGTGCCTCTTATAACATTTATATCTATCTTTTTCGGATTTTCATCAATATTTGTTTTTTCATTATATTTTAGCATGTTACTTCACATTTATATTTTGTCAGTCAAGTGCTTTGAATAGGTTGAGTTGAGTAGCATGAGCTAGACTCCGCCTATATAGGGATAATGTTATGTACATTTATGCCTTAATAAAGACCTTTACTACTATTACTACTACTAATATGGGTATCCAATTGATATGAGAACGCCCAGTAGATGCTAAGAGGAATGAATGACACCCAATGAGAGGGATGTCATCACTGACAATAGATCCACTGATGTCATTTTTAGTTAAACGATGGAATTTGGGGAAAATATACTATTCAAACCACAGAGTTAACATCTCTAGAGGGAGCCTAATTTGAATACTGGCCAGCCAACATCTATAGCGCTATTGCCACTCTTCTTCGTCCGCTTAAGGACCTTTCAGTTTCTTCAAAATCTGGCAGTTTCCGCAGTTTGAACACATGTTCCGCAAAGTATTTAACTGGGTATTTAACTATACATTCCAATATACTTGCAATGTAACTGATTTATATGAAGATAATTTGTATTCATTTAACGAAATCTCAGAAATGGTAAATTTCATAGCGGAATGTCGCAATAACTTCTAATATGTCGTAAATCTGGCAACCTGCAATCGGTGTCCCCTAAAGCTGTCATGTGGCTGTCATTGTAGTTGTGCTTATTGCGTATGTTGAGATTTTTGTTGTTTTAGTGTATATTTTAGTGACTTTGTGACTATTTGTGGTGTGAATTAAATTATTTATGAACAATATTGTCATAATTGCATGATGGGACGAAATAAAAAGTGCATAATTTGCTGCAATAACGACGAATCGGTGAACACCACTTATCATAGGTTAGTATAGGTTTTGTTTTGGCTTTCAGTAGCGTAAAATATGGGGAAACACTTCATGGTAATAATAAATCATCAACTGTTACAATCAAGTTATAATAAGAGTAACTCTCTATGTATAGCTAAATACTAATACAAGTTATTGTATCAGTTTGTAACATCACAGTAATAATTGAATCTATTAATGAACATCCAATTTGAATATAAAATCGTACGCCACTGGTAATGCCCTCAAGCTGTCAAAATTTCCGTTACATGTTGGCTGGTCAGCGACCTGTGCATTTTGTTGTTTACATTCCCTCTAGAGATGTTAACTCTGTGGGACTGACTTTGGGAAAGTAGTTTAAGGTTTTGCCTAATAAAAGGAAATCTGCGAAAATGAGTGAAAATGATGATAGCTCGAATTCTGAATTACAAGCTAACGTTCAAATGAGGTTGACGAGGTTGATATATTTTCTGACAACATAAAATCTACTAAGAAATGCATGAGAAACGTTTTAGCCTGAATATGCCATAGATACATTATATTATATTATTTTTTTACGCATATAAATTATATTATTCTGTTAATCACGTTAATTCATTTGATGTTACGTATGTTTTTCCTAAAATCTAGAGAATAAGAATCAATGTGTTTGCTGTACAAAAAGTTCTTCGAGTATAGATTTTTTCTGTTTATATGAAGAGAGAACTGACATGTTTAGTAATAGTTGCATTATTTTCGTTATATAATGGGAAACCATTGTATAAATAAGTAAATATAAAGAGTATAAAGATTAATTTTCAAATCTGATAGATTACCAGGTTTGGTTTTCTTCTTTGATGTTAGTGTGATCCTGGATGGTTCTGTCCTCACCATCTGGCACGCAATACTGTGCGTTGTATGATTCTGGTCATTGGAAGGAAATTAACTTTTTGAGAACTTAGGGCCATAAAGTTACTGCTGGGTATACTTCGAACGTTTATACTATAGGCTAAATGTTAAAAACAGATATTACAAGAAAATTACCGCTAGTTTCCTAGATACAAAACTTGTTTGATCAAACTAAAATTAGACTATTATCTCCCAATAAAAAGAATCATAATTCTTATAGAACGTATCTCTAAATGCTGAAGTCAGTGATCTATTCCAATCGCAATAAACCTCCACTCGTGGATATCAAAACGTAACGATACGATCCAATGTCTCCTTATCCTTCTTCATTTCGGCAAACGCCAATCTGGCAGGCCATATAAAACCGGCAGAAGCAGGCAAGCACAGAATCTGTTAAGTAATTCCATCTGTATTAAGTCGCTCCATAATTTTGTTTTACGACAGTAGCGCGGCGCGCAGAATTGGATCCATTTTGATGATGCGAAAACTTGGGGTGTCTTTCTTCTTTTTTCGTTCTTGGCCCGGGCCCGGCGACATACAAAAAACAATCAAGTCGCCGCGCTGCCGAGACAAATGAAAGTATCCGAATCATTGGCTTTTATTCTTATCCACGAATCGGACCACGGACGTAGCTGTAGCTTTTATAACTAGGGGCTGACAAGAGCCAAGTGGATAAAGCTGATGTGCAAAAAAGCCAGAATTAGAGAAAAACTGGTTTAGAGTTTTTTTTATGTTCAGCCTGCGAGCGTTGCAAGAGGATAACTGTCTCTGTACGTTATATTTTAAATCCTGTAGAATGTAACTTCCGGAAAACAAATTCCTCGGCAGCTCATTCCACAGCTTCGAAGTTCTCCAAAACAAGGAATGCTGGAGGAGACTGGTTCGGGAAGTTGGGACCTCGACCTGGTAAGGATGAGCTCGCAGAGCCTCTCTAGTGTTTCTCTTTCGGACGGTCTTCGGTGTTACCTGGGAGAGCTCACTCGAACACCTTCCGTTATAGAATCTGTAAAACAGGGACATGTCAGCCACCCTTCTTTGATGTTCCAGGCTGTGGAGGTCTTTGTGAAATTAGCCGTATTAATTGGTCTAATTGCTCTCTTCTGGATAGTATTCAGAAGCTTAGAGAGTGCTTCGGAGCGTATTCCCATAGTGGTCGGATCGGTGCCTTATAGAGCAGCAGTAGTTGGGCTGGTGTATACACGCAGAGCGTAACAAAACTCCTAGCTTGTGGGATGCCATTTTAGCAATGTGGTGGTTGTTGATGTTGATACCCAAAAGCTTGACGTAAGGTGACTCGACTACTGGGTGACCCTCCATTTCCATAGTTGGTAAGCCAACGTAAAACTTTTTTGTCAGTGTGGTTGCCTGAGTTTTCTGTACGTTAGGCTGTGCTTTTTACTATTCCTCACTTGACAATTGTTTTGATATCTACGTTGGCCTGTGAGACATGTTACTATCATCGTCTCTTAGTGTGACAGTGGCTTGACTGGTACCATGCACGACATTAATGTACTGTCGTCTGCAAAGCTGTAGATTGGATTGCATATTATTTGAAAATAATCTTGTGCTTTACTAGTTATTTATAGGACGATTTTTTTTAGTCCTTCTATGTTATCAGACTAAAGTGAGAACTTTACTTCAGGAATAATGAAAAAATATAACGTTTAGAAAAAAATATCACGACGTGAAGAACACAAACACGCAACACTTTTTTAAAGGCAGTTAGATAGGTACAAAAATGGATTAAAAAATGTTGCTGAACTTTATCACAAAGCCTACTTCTCGATGACAGGATAGTTCAGATTTGAAATAGGCAAAAATAAAGTCCCCTATTTTTTTATGGAAAGCATTTTTCATAATTTTCTCCAACATTTCAGGTCAATTTCTTCCCAGATGTTGTCTTTGAGTGCTTCTAGTGTTCGAGGATTATTTGCAAATACCCTATCTATAACCCCATAACCAAAAGTGTGGAACATTTAAATTGGGAGACCTTTGCCGGATATGTAATATTGGCGTTTTTAGAGATAAGGCGTCCAGGAAGAACTATGTTCAAAATGGCTATTGCCTTATGGGCCATGTGTGCTGTGGCACCATCTTGTTGATATCAAACATCTTCCTGATTGAGCTCTTCCATTTCCGGAACTAAAAAATCCAACAGCTGCTTCTGTAGCGATCTTCATTTATTGTAGTGCTTCTTCCCCGATCGTCCTCAAAAAAAAATAAGGCCCTAAAATTTTTCAATCACTAACGCTACGGTTACTTTAGGCTCATGTAACGGTTACTGGTGAATAATTTCTAGATACTTGCTACACCAGAAGCGATGGTTCTGTTTATTCACAGCCTCATTCAAACAAAAAAGAGCTTCCTCGCTCATTATGATTTTGTTCTAAAAATCCTCAATTCCCTTTTCAAGGTATACGATAGCATTACAATATTGAAGTCGTTTTTGAAAGTCCAAAAGCAGAATTTTATGGGATACCTTTATTTTGTAGGGGAACAACTGCAAATCTTTCACCAGAATTCGTTGCAATGAAGAACGTCGTTTCAAAAAGATTTAAATCATAAATCACAGATCATTATAATTGCGAAAAAGTATATAGATCTTAAATCCTTTTGAGGAAGAAAGTGATTTAAATCAAAAATCATAAAATGATTTTAACCATTCTTGACTTGATTTAAATTCTTTTTTTATTATATAAATCGTTTTTTAGGATTTAAGTATTTTTTTATGTTTTAAATGGTTTTGGGATTGTGAATAATTTTGATGATTGAAAATCCTTTCGCAAACACCATTTCCTACTAGTTCTACTACACATGCTTGAGAATAAATTGAAACTCAAACATTTAAATAATTATTCTACAAACAAGTTTGGATAAATAAAACCCACAAAATATAAATAAAAAAGTAACACCATTTGTAAAAAATATGTCAGGCAACATTACGGTAATAGGTAAAATTTACAGGTAACAAACTTAGTAATAAGTAAGTACCTGCTACCTATCCAGTAAAATGATTTAAAATCATTTGCAGAGGTTTAAATCAAACAGTATTTTGAATAACTAGCAAATGATTTAAATCAAAAAATGAATTAAAAGCGTTTGAAAATAACTTAAATGATCTAAAATCATTTATGCTGAATAGCGAACGATTTTAAATGTTTTTGACAAATCTCTTTGTCGAAAAATATTTAAATCACAAATCATAAATCTCTAAGATGGCAAAAGATTTTAAATCAAACGATTTAAATAAAAAAAATAGATTTAAGTCTGAAAAGGATTTAAATCATCGTTAAAGTTTCAACTCTGTGTTTAATTGTGAAGTTTGTTTTCTTATTGATGTGCTCGGCCTTTCCATCACATAACTACGCACGCGGTCTATATTATCCCTTGAACGTTGGCTAAGGGGAAGGGAGCGACACCCCCAAAACTCCTCCTTTATGCACGTCCCTGAACTGTATCCAGAAATGCGTGCTTGCCAGAATTAGAGGAGGAGTTTAACCGGATGCGGCGGATAATGTATGTTTTCTTTGTCTTTCCTCAGACTTGTTTAATATTTCACAAAGTTGGCTGTTCGTTTTTAATATTCCCCCAGACCTCCGGGTCAAAAAGACGTACGGAGTGCCTTTTAGCTTAGTCATAAGAAGGAAAATGCACAATAATGGACTGAGAATAATAAATCCTGAGACACTCGCTTTTACTCGTAACGTCTACCATCCGTAATCTTCTAGAGCTTTGTTTACCGAGAAAGTGGTTTTATGCAAGCTTTTCGGGTGAGATATCGAATTACAGAAATGTGGTTATAAGAACGGTTCATCATCATAGTCACAGTGTCTTAACAGACATGTGAACTCGCAAAATGCATTATGTCGGAACTAGAGTATTGCCGACAGAATATTATCAATAGTTTTCAGAACTGTAGCTCGCCATCGTTAGCGATTTACTGTCAGTTCAGTGGCGCTCTTGTTACTCATATCCAGCAACTGTTTCGTCGTATCCACCCAGCGTGTAGGGGAACGGCCACAGCGCCGCCCACTCGGGACATGTCCCTGAACTACAAATTTCTCTATATTATCGCTTCTGTGAATATGTCCGAAGAATGTAAGCATTCTCGTCGACGCAATGGAGGATAGTCTCTTTGGATTACCGAGCTCATCCAGTATGGAGACGTTAGGTCGATGGGCGGTACAAGGAACTCTCAACATTATCCTCCACGTCCACATTTCAAAAGCATCTATGCGAGCTCGATCTGCCTTTTTAACAGTCCAAGTTTCTGAGGCATACAAAAATATGGAGAACACATACGACTGAACCAGCGACATTTTGGTAGCTTTAGTGATGTTATAGTCACGCCATATTTTAGTAAGCTTTGTCATGGCCACACGTACGTTGAATGCGCCGTCGAATCTCATTTTCACAGCTACCAGAATTTTAATCGTTACCCTCTGTATAAAAAACTCGCTAAAAGGAGGTATTCAAATCTAGCAATTATTTCGCCATCAGAGGCTGAAAAGGTCAGACCCTATTTTGTTTATTTTGGTACACTTTCAAATGATAAATAACATTACAAAACATAGTAATAATAAGTAGGCAGGTACTTATAATATAAAATGTTTTGAAGAAGCCAAAAATAGCTCCTTGGTTCAACAGGTTACGCAGTAGTTTTTCAACACAGAGGTCCGGGAATCAAATACCCAAGCTAGAGGACTTCTTTCCTAATTATACGGAATAATGTGTAAAAAACTCTTAAGAAATAACTTTTTGTGATGAATGATAAGTAACGAGCTCTTTTTGTGATACTAGCTAGAAAAAACTTTTAAGAAATGACTATGGAAACAGAAAACTTTTATTACATCCAGGGTGCAGCAACAACCTCAGAAAAACTCAGGTAGGATTTTCGTATAACTCGATTTTTTTATCTTAAATTTTGTGCGCCCCCTTTCAAAAATTCAGGAACAACCAACGACCAAGTTGTATATCTATCTGTAACCGATGTACACAAACCTTTGAACTACTTCACAACGGCCTAGTGACTTTATTTCTCGATGATTATCATACTCTCTATCTAGGATAATAACCTTGGTCTTGTTGAAGTTAATACCAAGATCGTATGCTGCACTCTGTTGTTCTAAGATGTTTGATAGAGCTACTAATTCTCATTTTCCCACAGACCCGAAGGAACGCCATCTTGTAAGGCGCCAGCCCTAATCAATGGTTTTATTTATTCAGTCTCAAAGCTCGATCGAGGCGACGTCTCCCGTACCGAGGAACTTAATATAGGCTTCGTTTGTCTTCTTGAAAGCACCTCTTAAGTGCTTAAATTTCAACGCTAATAGAGGACCTTTTAGCTGAACAAATTCAAATTAACGCTTCCACGGAGCTAACAGACGATATCATGACGTTCGTTTACTCTGAGACACTTGTGACAAAACCATATTGATAAAGTCACGAAGGCATGTATAAGTATGCTTTTGATATCACAATAAGACTGTAACCTCAATCCATATTTTTGTGTGCCTCGGAAACTTGGACTGTTAGAAAGGCAGATCGAGCTCGCATAGATGCTTTTGAAATGCGGACATGGACATGGAGGAGAATGCTAAGAGTTGCTTATACCGCCCATCAAACTAACGTATCCATACTGGATAAGCTCGGTAATCCAAAGAGACTATCCTCCATTGTGTCGAAGAGAATGCTTACATTCTTCCGACATATTCACAGAAGCGATAACATTGAGAAACTTGTAGTTCAGGGTCATACCCCGAGTGGGCGGCACTGTGGCCGTTCCCCTACGCGCTGGGTGGATACGATGAAATTTAACGAAACAGTTGCTGGATATGAGTATTAAGAGCACCACTGAACTGACAGTAAATCGCAAACGATGGCGAGCTACAATTCTCAAAACTATTGATGATATTCGTGTCGGCAATACTCTAGCTCCGATTTAATGCATTTTACGAGTTCACATGTCTGTTAGGACATTGTGGCTATGATGATGATGTAATAAATGGTAATGCGTAATGTCATAGATTAGCAGCACTTTCTGTCAGCATTGAATTCGAATTGAATTGCATTACCTGTTTTTTACAGCTTGTCGAATGCTGGTAATATTCTAATATTTATTTAGAAATAAGATAAAAAGTCAATTTAAACCTATATTTCTTAAAACAAACTTCTTGTTCAAAGAAGAAACATTCAAGCTGTGATATTTATATACAATGTAGTCAATAGTGCAAAGAACAAACAATGTAATCTAATTGAGTTTATTAATTTGAAAGTACCTAGAATTAACCTAAGGATCCTTAGTGTAGATACATTTGAAACTAGTCAGGATATGTTATCCCCTTTAAATAAAATGATGGAGCAGTGCAATGTCGTCAATAGGGAAAACCCTTTTGATATATTTAACACTAGCCTCTCTGAGATAAAGAGCTAATTGTTACAGTGTTTTTATGCCTCTACTTCGCATATAATGTTTTTTAAATTTTTAAGAGTTTTGTCAGTTTTAAGCTTTCTTCTGTGTTACCTTTACTTGTCACGGCCTTCGGGTGTTGGTGAAGATGTTTGAATATATTATTAATAAAGATAAAATTAATACAATTATACCGTACTGTACAGTACAACCACATGTACCTGAGTTTAGTCATAGAGAAAATAGAAAATTTACTTGCTTGAAATTGGACAGTTCTCCAAAATTGGACAGCTCTCCAATTAATTTTATGCTGTTTCAAATAACTGCTCTATATCACATTATGGCTGCTTTTCTGTCCTTCTAACACATTGTCTGTTGTTTTTAATTTAAGCATATCTTTGTTTTTGTGCCTTCTCCTATTTAAAATAGTATATGCTTAGCTGTAAGTATCCCTACTTTGTAATTTCCCCTAGGGTGTTAGTATGGTGTAACAATAAATAAATAAAAACATTGAAAATTTACCCAAAATCTCCCAATAAGGCCAAACTTGCTTTATTCCTAAATGAACGACGATCACAACTCATTTGTGAGGGGTTAAAATATAAATTCTTTTCTCCACAATAATCGACTAACAATTTAAAACCTAAAAAATACGTAAAACTTAATTATCTGTTGTCGGTAGTAAATAAACATCACAGTTATGTAATGCCCATTTTTAAAGCGTGACAAAAATTTGGGTACGGTAATCAAAAGTAGCACACAAAAATTTGAATTTATTTCGCAAAGAAATACAACTAGGGTTATGGTCCTAATTGAGGTTTTGAATCAATTTTTTTTTTGTCATAAATCGAGAGATCATATATAAGTTTTATAATAAAACTGTTTTTGTTTTCTTTTTTTTCGCAATAATTCAAAAGTTATATCAAAATAAAAATGGGTTTTTGAATCGAGTACCGAAAACACGCCGACGGCTCCCGAACCCGTGTGACGTAATGATGGCGGTTAAGATGCTCCTTTGACCAACGACATCCTACATCGATACTAGATTCTAGATTCCCAGCCAAACGTGAAAATACTTGCTAGTAATTAGTGTATATTTGTTGCAATAATGCCGATGAATGAAGTTTGCAGCTCAGGACGACCTCTACGATCGAAATAAATATCTTTTTGAATGTTTGAAATCAGATTACAGATTCCAGTAAGTAAGTACCAAATCAAATATGTCTTATTGAAACTATCTGGTGCATGTTCGGCTGGCCTAGTGGTTAGAGTATTGGCTAATGGATCCGTTGGTCTGGGTTCAAAGCTCAGCCTGTCCGATTTTTTTTTATTTTTTTTTTATCAAATAATTCATTCATGTGCTTTTTGCACTTGTTATGTACATTTTTTTCTACGATCAACATAAATATGTTTTTGAAACAAATTCTATCAGACATATTACTTGCACTGCATAGTGCAAAAACTAAGTACAGGACGCGGTGGACAATTCAAAAAATCAGTTCAAATGGTGTTTGTCCGTCAATATCAACCGCCAATATTTTTTTTAAATGTAATAGTTGGTTAATAAAACAAAATCCATTCATTTTTTAAGTTTTTGATATAAACATAAAGTAAGTCAAACTCGTAATCACAACAGTCTTCTGTTTATCACTTGGTATCTTTATTTATTTAACTTTGAGCAATGAAGCTTAATAGTTAAATTTTCATAAAAATTTAACAAATAAAAATATAAAAATGCAATGCAAACAAACAAAACTTATTTTTCTATGAGTTTCAATGTTATAATAATTATCTTCTTGACCAAAACTTAAAATAATTATTTTATTATTTAATATTATTATCGATAATAAATACTTATACGATAAATAAACTATAAGTATAATTATTTTACATAACAGATAGCACTTCAAGTAAACAAAAATAAAACTATATTTTTTAGTCCCGAACATAGAAAAAAGTATAAAGTATCTAGGAATATATTTAGACTCACACTTACGTTGGGATGTACATATTAATAATTTATTAAAAAAAATTGGATTCATTTCATATAAGATGAAATTATTAACAAATATTTTAACAGAAAAGCATCTACGTACAGTAAAGATAATTATAACATTGAAACTCATAGAAGAATAAGGTTTGTTTGTTTGCATTGCGTTTATATATTTTTGTTTGTTAAACTTTTATGAAAATTTAATTATTGAGCTTCGTTGCTCAAAGTTAAATAAATAAAAATACCTAGTGATAAACAGAAGACTGTTGTGATTACGAGTTTTATTTTATGTTTATATTAAAAACTTAAAAAATGAATGGATTTTGTTTTATTAACCAACTATTACATTTAAAAAAAATATTGGCGGTTGATATTGACGGACAAACACCAATTGAACTGATTTTTTGAATTGTCCACCGCGTCCTGTACTTAGTTTTTGCACTATGCAGTGCAAGTAATATGTCTGATAGAATTTGTTTCAAAAACATATTTATGTTGATCGCAGAAAAAAATGTACATAACAAGTGCAAAAAGCACATGAATGAATTATTTGATAAAAAAATAAAAATAAATTGGACAGGCTGAGCTTTGAACCCAGACCAACGGATCCATTAGCCAATACTCTAACCACTGGGCCAGCCGAACATCCACCAGATAGTTTCAATAAGACATATTTGATTAGGTACTTACTTACTTACTGGAATCTGTAATCTGATTTCAAACATTCAAAAAGATATTTATTTCGATCGTAGAGGTCGTCCTGAGCTGCAAACTTCATTCATCGGCTATATTGCAACAAATATACACTAGTTACTAGCAAGTATTTTCACATTTGGCTGGGAATCTAGAATCTAGTATCGATGTAGGATGTCGTTGGTCAAAGGAGCATCTTAACCGCCATCATTACGTCACACGGGTTCGGGAGCCGTCGGCGTGTTTTCGGTACTCGATTCAAAAACCCATTTTTATTTTGATACAACTTTTGAATTATTGCGAAAAAAAAGAAAACAAAAACAGTTTTGTTATAAAACTTATATATGATCTTTCGATTTATCACAAAAAAAATATATTTTTTTCTTTATTCAAAACGTCAATTATTTAGAAGAAAAGGTACGTTATCATTAGGAACATGGAAGCTTAATTTTCTTCCGGCGCGCAAGAGACCGGTGCCGATCAAGGCACCCTTTTCGAAAACAGGTAAAAATCAAACCGTGGGCGCTTGTGACCGATCTCCGTCTATGATGGGTTTTAGAAAACGCCAGCCTAGCCTACTTGACGTCAGTTTTTTGTCGGTTGGCGGCGCATTAGCACGACAGGTATCGTTGCGCGAGACCATTCCGCGTGTATTGAACTTGCGGGTTGCATACCAACGGCTGATAAGGGGCGCAATTACCGCCTGCCGCTGCCGCGCCGTATAGAGACATACAACATGAGGTGGTGCGTTATCTGCATGCGACGCGGACGTGAATTAATTTGTTAATATGTTTATTAATTCCGAGCGTGATTAACTGCGGCGACGAGACGGACCTGAGCGTACGGTGTTGCGCTAAAGCTCGGCTTACACTTGGGCGATATGCGCCGCCATAGCAGAAAAATCTTAAATCGTTATTTGGCTGCCTAGCAGGACGAAAAATCGTGTCACATATAGTGTGAGGACGCTAATTACATATCTGGCCATTATTTTGAGTTTCAGCATCACGAATATCGAAAATTTTCAGACCTTCAGATCTTCAAGTTTACCCTAAAAATCTAAAATTGTTATTTGGCTGCCTATCAGGACGAAAACTCGTATCACATATAGTGTGAGGGAGATAATTACAAATCTGGCTCTTGTTTAGAATTTTAGCCTTAGGTAAAGAACATCGAAAATTTTCAGACCCTCAGATCACCAAGTTTACCCTAAAAATCTAAAATCGTTATTTGGCTGCCTAGCAGGACAAAAACTCTTTTTATATATAGTGTGAGGGCGCTAATTACAAATCTGGCCCTTGTTTTGATATTTAGCCTCAGGTAACGAACATCGAAAATTTTTATACCCTCAGATCTTTAAGTTTACCCTAAAAATCTAAAATCGTTATTTGGCTGCCTATCAGGACGAGAACTCGTGTCACATACAGTGTGAGGGAGATAACTACAAATCTGGCCGTTGTTCAGAGTTTCAGCCTTAGGTAAAGAACATCGAAAATTTTCATACCCTCAGATCTTTAAGTTTACCCTAAAAATCTAAAATTATTATTTGGCTGCCTATCAGGACGAAAATTCGTGTCACATATAGTGTGAGGGAGATAATTACAAATCTGGACCTTGTTTTGATATTCAGCCTCAGGTAACGAACATCGAAAATTTTCATACCCTCAGATCTTTAAGTTTACCCTAAAAAATCTAAAATCGTTATTTGGCTGCCTAGCAGGACAAAAACTCTTGTCACATATAGTGTGAGGGAGATAACTACAAATCTGGCCCTTGTTTAGAGTTTCAGCCTTAGGTAAAGAACATCGAACATTTTCATACCCTCAGAACTTTAAGTTTACCCTAAAAATCTAAAATCGTTATTTGGCTGCCTAGCAGGACAAAAACTCTTTTTATATATAGTGTGAGGGCGCTAATTACAAATCTGGCCCTTGTTTTGATATTTAGCCTCAGATAACGAACATCGAAAATTTTCATACCCTCAGAGCTTTAAGTTTACCCTAAAAATCTAAAATTATTATTTGGCTGCCTATCAGGACGAAAATTCGTGTCACATATAGTGTGAGGTAGATAATTACAAATCTGGACCTTGTTTTGATATTCAGCCTCAGGTAACGAACATCAAAAATTTTCATACCCTCAGATCTTTAAGTTTACCCTAAAAATCTAAAATCGTTATTTGGCTGCCTAGCAGGACAAAAACTCTTGTCACATATAGTGTGAGGGAGATAACTACAAATCTGGCCCTTGTTTAGAGTTTCAGCCTTAGGTAAAGAACATCGAACATTTTCATACCCTCAGAACTTTAAGTTTACCCTAAAAATCTAAAATCGTTATTTGGCTGCCTAGCAGGACAAAAACTCTTTTTATATATAGTGTGAGGGCGCTAATTACAAATCTGGCCCTTGTTTTGATATTTAGCCTCAGGTAACGAACATCGAAAATTTTCATACCCTCAGATCTTTAAGTTTACCCTAAAAATCTAAAATCGTTATTTGGCTGTCTATCAGGACGAAAACTCGTGTCACATATAGTGTGAGGGAGATAACTACAAATCTGGCCCTTGTTTAGAGTTTCAGCCTTAGGTAAAGAACATCGAAAATTTTCATACCCTCAGATCTTTAAGTTTACCCTAAAAATCTAAAATTATTATTTGGCTGCCTATCAGGACGAAAATTCGTGCCACATATAGTGTGAGGGAGATAATTACAAATCTGGCACTGGTTTTGAATTTTAGCCTCAGGTAATGAGCATCGAAAATTTTCAGACCTTCAAATCCTCAAGTTTACCCTAAAAATGTAAAATCGTTATTTGGCTGCCTAGCAGGACAAAAACTCTTGTTATATATAGTGTGAGGGCGCTAATTACATATCTGGCCCTTGTTTATAGTTTCAGCCTCAGATACTGGAAATCGAAAATTTTCAGACCCTCAGATCTTTAAGTTTACCCTAAAAATCTAAAATCGTTATTTGGCTGCCTAGCAGGACAAAAGCTCTTGTTATATATAGGGTGAGGGCGCTAATTACATATCTGGCCCTTGTTTATAGTTTCAGCCTCAGATAACGGAAATCGAAAATTTTCAGACCTTCAGATCTTCAAGTTTACCCTAAAAATCTAAAATCTTTATTTGGCTGCCTAGCAGGACAAAAGCTCTTGTTATATATAGTGTGAGGGCGCTAATTACATATCTGGCCCTTGTTTAGAGTTTCAGCCTCAGATACTGGAAATCGAAAATTTTCAGACCCTCAGATCTTTAAGTTTACCCTAAAAATCTAAAATCGTTATTTGGCTGCCTAGCAGGACAAAAGCTCTTGTTATATATAGGGTGAGGGCGCTAATTACATATCTGGCCCTTGTTTATAGTTTCAGCCTCAGATACTGGAAATCGAAAATTTTCAGACCCTCAGATCTTCAGGTTTACCCTAAACATCTAAAATCGTTATTTGGCTGCCTAGCAGGACAAAAACTCTTGTTATATATAGGGTGAGGGCGCTAATTACATATCTGGCCCTTGTTTATAGTTTCAGCCTCAGATACTGGAAATCGAAAATTTTCAGACCCTCAGATCTTCAGGTTTACCCTAAACATCTAAAATCGTTGTTTGGCTGCCTAGCAGGACAAAAACTCTTGTTATATATATGGTGAGGGCGCTGATTACATATCTGGCCCTTGTTTATAGTTTCAGCCTCAGATACTGGAAATCGAAAATTTTCAGACCCTCAGATCTTTAAAGTTTACACTAAATATCTAAAATCGTTATTTGGCTGCTTAGCAGGGCAAAAACCCTTGTTATATATAGTGTGAGGGCGTGAATTACAATTCTGGCCCTGGTTTTGAATTTCAGCATCAGGTAACGAATATCGAAAACTTTCAGACCTTCAGATCTTCAAGTTTACCCTAAAAATCTAAAATTGTTATTTGGCTGGCTATCAGGACGAAAACTCTGGTCACATATAGTGTGGGGGAGATAATTTCAAATCTAGCCGTTGTTTTCAGTTTCAGCATCAGGTAACGAATATCGAAAATTTTCAGACCTTCAGATCTTCAAGTGTACCCTAAAAATCTAAAATCGTTATTTGGCCGGCTATCAGGACGAAAACTCTTGTCACATATAGTGTGAGGAAGATAATTTCAAATCTGACCCTTGTTTTGAGTTTCAGCATCCGGTAACGAATATCGAAAATTTTCAGACCCTCAGATCTTCAAGTTTACCCTAAAAATCTTAAATCGTTATTTGGCTGGCTATCAGGACGAAAACTCTTGTCACATATAGTGCGAGGGAGATTATTTCAAATCTGGCCGATGTTTTCAGTTTCAACATCAGGTAACGAATATAGAAAATTTACAGACCTTCAGAACTTCAAGTGTACCCTAAAAATCTAAAATCGTTATTTGGCTGCCTAGCAGGACAAAAACTCGTGTCACATATAGTGTGAGGGCGCTAATTACAATTCCGGCCCTTGTTTTGATATTCAGCCTCAGGTAACGAACGTCGAAAATCTTGAGACCCTCAGATCTTCAAGTTTACCCTAAAAATCTAAAATCGTTATTTGGCCGCCTAGCAGGACAAACACTCTTGTTATATATAGTGTGAGGGCGCTAATTACATATCTCGCCCTTGTCTTGAGTTTCAGCATCAGGTAACGAATATCGAAAATTTTCAGGCCCTCAGATCTTCAACTTTACCCTAAAAATCTAAAATCGTTACTTGGCTGCCTAGCAGGACAAAAACTCGTGTCACATATAGTGTGAGGGCGCTAATTACAATTCCGGCCCTTGTTTTGATATTCAGCCTCAGGTAACGAACGTCGAAAATCTTCAGACCCTCAGATCTTCAAGTTTACCCTAAAAATCTAAAATCGTTATTTGGCTGCCTAGCAGGACAAAAACTCGTGTCACATATAGTGTGAGGGCGCTAATTACAATTCCGGCCCTTGTTTTGATATTCAGCCTCAGGTAACGAACGTCGAAAATCTTCAGACCCTCAGATCTTCAAGTTTACCCTAAAAATCTAAAATCGTTATTTGGCTGCCTAGCAGGACAAACACTCTTGTTATATATAGTGTGAGGGCGCTAATTACATATCTCGCCCTTGTCTTGATTTTCAGCATCAGGTAACGAATATCGAAAATTTTCAGACCCTCAGAATTTCAAGTTTACCCTAAAAATCTTAAATCGTTATTTGGCTGCCTAGCAGGACAAAAACTCTTGTTATATATAGTGTGAGGGCGCTAATTACATATCTCGCCCTTGTTCAGAGTTTCAGCCTCAGAAAACGGAAATCGAAAATTTTCAGACCCTCAGATCTTCAAGTTTACCCTAAAAATCTAAAATCGTTATTTGGCTGCGTAGCAGGACAAAAACTCTTGTTATATGTAGTGTGAGGTCGCTAATTACAAATCTGGACCTTGTTTTGAGTTTCAGCCTCAAGTAACAAACATCGAAAATTTTCAGGCCCTCGTTTTGAGCTTATCTATTTGATAGAAATTGCTATTCCCAATGATATGAATATCCCCAACACCTACAGTGGGAAGATATCTAAACACACCTTGCCATAGAAATAAGACGACTCTGAAAACAAAACAAAGTTTCTATTGTCCCCTAGTTATGTTGGTCTCAGGCCTTACGTCAAATACATTTACACCACACCTACAACAGTTAGGCCTGGACGAAGGGTTACTATTTAGGATAACATTTTCAGTAAAACTACATTACTGTCTTATCTTGAACAAAAATACAGTTTAGTTTGCTGCCACATACGCAATACAGGTAGTACAAAATAGTATTTGAATCAAGTCTTTATTTCAATATCTATCATGAAAGGTCACAACAGTACAGATTATTGTAACTGCAACTCCTTTGATTACCTAACTTTGTAACACACTAAGGCTGAGTTAACACAACATTACAGAACTTCCATTACAGAGCTTTTAGCGCTCATTCTGCTTACGAAGACTCAATTATAATCCTTCAGATACTTCCACCATTAACTTCATATCCTGGTCAAAGCACATCTGACAGCATCCATTTCTCTTGCTTCTCCGCTGCTATCTTCCCGCTTTTTAAGTGGGGGCACTTTTAACTCGCGACAAAGGCTCTCAAAAGAGATAAAAATGATTATCCACGGCATATATAGCGGATTTGCAGCGGTAATGTTATTAAAACAGGGATAAACGCGTTAGGAAAGGCGCTTTTGGGGAGTTCAAATCCCCCCCTCCCTTTGGGGGAAGATGACCACGGTCGTAATGACCAACAGACTAACCGACAGGGCTTTGGACATTAAAAATTCAGGGAGGTCATTGAGAGGGAGCCTCGGTTTGTTGGATTATGGGTAACGCCAGACCAGAGAGATTTGCTGGGAGTAATCTCCCTATATCCTCGTTCAGGGAGAAAATGAACCTTGTAATGCATTTGTTTATTCTATGTTGCATTTGCAGGTATTTTTTGTTATTCTTGAATATCTTTTCATATTTGTAGCGAACGATATAATGTTTAAATAATAGTAGTAGTGGGTGCGTCGACAATATTCAACAATAAAAAAAAAATGATTATGAAACATAATATGCCACTGACCTCTTCTGCAGCTGTGGAGAGATTATTTCCTTTTGCTACAATTATTAATAGTCCAAGGAGGCATGCTTTATCTGATAGCAATTTTGAGAAACTTGTAGTTTTAAAGAATTGTGTTTGATACCTTATTCTGCTTTGTTCGTTCTAAAAATGTCTTTTTTTCATTTCTGGAATATACATACTGATGTAGTCTGGTATCTCAAATATTCTTCCCAATGTTTTATCTTTCTATAAAATGTGTTTTATTTAGTAAATAAAGAAGTTATTTTCACCAGAATTCTTAGTTTTTATACGTTGCACCTACCGATTTTTAAGTTTGTGAAAATACTCGTAGTTTTTATTCGTACTTCCACTAATAGTACTCATAATCGTGAAGTGCTTCTCAAAAATTACTTGTGACTAAAATACTTGAAGATACAAGTGGATAAAGCTGTCATGCAATTTTTTTTCAAAAATGTGTATTTTTCATTAAATAAGCTTAAAATATGCTTCCATTTCATTCTTGAGTCCCTTTTTCATATTATTTTCATAAATAACATCGATATTTAGGAGATAAAGGTGTTATGTACAATACTTTTTACTTTTTACAGTAAGACGTTAAGAGTAAAGTTTCTCTCTAGAGTTCGCAGCATGACACATGAGTTTGAGATTATGTCTTACTGTTTTGTTATGCTTTAGTGTAAGGGTGTTGTTGTTGTTTTTTTACTAAGATATAGTCAGTGATGTCTAGAGGAAAATACATTTGAAGACACAAGTGGATAAAGGTGTCATGTAACATTTTTTCAAAAATGTGTATTTTTCATTCAATAAAAGCTTAAAATATGCTTCCATTTCATTCTTATGTCCCTTTGTTATGTTATTTTATAAATAACATCGATATTTAGGTGATAAAGGTGTTAACTTTTCACAGTGGATAAAGGAGTCAATGTAAGAAAGGGTACAAAAATGGTTCCATGAAAAATGTTTTGGAGACAACGAAGGGCATCCAAAGAAAAACGAAAAACCAATTAGCGATTAGATTAGTTTCAAGTTTTGTGCTACTTTTGCAATAAAAAACACCAATGTCTGTATACGTAGCTCTTTTTTCCCTATCCTTTTAATACAGGCTATGCCATTTTTTCATGCATAAAGGTGTCATGTACATTCAAAGTCCATTTTTCCGTGAAATATAAAACTGTCTCCAAATTAAGAAAATAGACAAAGAAAATACATAACCATGCTTTAAAAATACTTGCACTATATGCCCCAAATGTGGTGCATAAAAAAGTTCCAATAAAAAATCTTTAAATCCGTTTTTCTCAGAATAATTACTTTGTGACATGACATCTTTATCTACTTGTGCCTTCACTTATAAATACAATTTCTGAGTACTCGTATTCGTACATTGTACGAGTATTTTTTTTAGTACTTGTACCCAGTTCTGCTTGGCAGTTCATCTGAAGGTAATTGAAAAAGCCAGAGAGCATTATTTTCCAGTTTTTATCTGCTTTGTGGACTAGTCTAAGGCGTTTGATAACGTAAAGTGGCCTAAATCCTCATCTCTATGGCAGTTCCTTATCACCTAGTGTTTCTCATACAGCAATTCTACGAGTCTAATTCGGCTCGTGTAAGAATTGATGGTAACCTGTCTAGTCAAACTGCAACCAGAAAAGGAGTTCGTCAGGGATGTGTATTATCTCCGATCTTGTTTAACATTTACTCTGAATTTGTGATGAGACAGGTATTAGACAACTGGAATGGCGGTGTAACTATTGGCGGAAGCAAAATATCCAACTTAAGATTTGCTGACGATAAAACCCTTATTGCAGCTTCTCAGAAAGAACTAGTAGCTCTATTAAACATCTTAGAACAACATAGTGCAGCGTATGGTCTTGGTATTAACTACAATAAGACCAAGGTTATGATCGTAGATAGAGAGAATGATAATTATCGAGAAATAAAGTCAATAGGCCGTTGTGAAGTAGTTCAAAGTTTTGTATACCTCGGAAACTTGGACTGTTAGAAAGGCAGATCGAGCTTGCATAGATGCTTTTGAAATGTGGACGTGGGGAGTCCCTTATACCGGCCATCGAGCTAACGTTTCCATACTAGATGAGCTCGGCAATCCAAAGGGACTATCCTCCATTGTGTCGACGAGAATGCTTACATTCTTCGGACATATACACAGAAGCGATAATATGGAGAAACTTACAGTTCAGGGTCATGCTCCGAGTGCGGGCGGCGCCGTGGCCGTCCCCCTACACGCTGGGTGGATACGACGAAACGGTTGCTGGTTATGAGTATCAAGAGCGCCACTAAACTGACAGTAAATCGCGAACGATGGCGAGCTACAGCTCTCAAAACTATCGATAATATTCTTGTGTTGGCAATACTCTAGCTCCGACTTAATGCATCTTACGAGTTCACAACATGTCTGTTAAGAGACATGATGATGGATTGAAGACAGTAGGTCAATCGAAACATTGTCCTGAAAAACTGTATAGACAATGGGAGCCCGAAATAGAGCTTTTTAGATCTTCTCTGTTGGATACAATGATTGAGGCATAGTCTGCACATAATGTAAAGTATTGAATCGCTCTACCTGACGCTTTGGTGAAAAAATCCGTTGTCAGTCACGTGTCCGGATGGTCCGCATGAAAAATTCAACGCTCGGCGGCAACGCGACACCGAGCGGCGTTACGTGACAGCGGCTGAAAGTGCCGAAAAACGTATTTGGCAGGATTTGTCCTTTAATCTACCTAATTATCTCGGCCGGAAATTAAATGGGTTACACTGTTACCGTCCTTTTTTTATCCCCGCTGTGAGGCTTAAATTGAAAATGTTGCCGAATAATTAGCGGCTACGTGAGCGGAATTATTGCCGGATTGATGACGTCACGCCGCTGCCGCTGCCGCTCTCAGAAGGAATTGGATTTTTTAACGGGAAAATGCCGGGAATACTAAACCCCGGTTTTTATTTAGGGCACGTTTGGGACACACCAGCATGCTTCTGTGTCAAATTTTGTTTTATTCGGTGTGTTAATATGCTGGGAATGTAATGAAGTTAACAAAAATTTGAATTTGGTGTACCAAATTTACGTTGATAACATTACATAATCTCATAACCTGTAACTTGGAAGCGACTAGCTTGATCGCTTAGTATATGCTCACCATTCCTATGAGTTATATCGTATACTTCTGTGAACCTCATCAAGAAAAGCGCTGACTTCTGAAGATTCGCCGCCGAGGTTTCCTGAATGTCTCCTCTTCAAGCGGGGGGAGCCAGTCAGTATCATACGCATCCACTTTAACGGTTTCTATTATCAATAAATATTTTTTGAAAAGACTTTCGCGAGTGTCCATCCCATAGTTCATGTATTGCTGCAAACAGTGCTGCTCTATACAATCATATACAGGGTGTTAATTAAGTAGTTTAACAAACTTTGACCACGAATAGTACTCCGAAAAATAGAAAGAAAATGTCATATGAACCCTCTTTAGTGTTCCTCGTTCAACCGGTCTTCGGTGTTATTATCTGGGAGAACTCACTCGAACATCTTCCGTGATAGAATCTGGCACGGACAGGACAGCCACCCTTTTTCGATGTTCCAGGCCGTGGAGGTCCTTTGTCCTGTGTCGAGGAAAGCCTATATTTCTAATATTGCCAAGATTTCCAGGATATCAAACATTTGCTAGGCTTTCAAGATCTCCAAAATTCAGGATTTCAGATATTTCCAAAATATTCAAGATTACCAAGGGTTTTAATATTTACTAAATTTCAAAAATTTCCAAGATTTCCATGACCTCCAACAGTTCCCAAGATTTCCTAATCCTACTGGGTTTCCCAGATTTTCAAGATTTTTGAGATTTATAAGATTTTCAAGATTTCCTAGATCTTCTTGGGGACCCTCAAGTGTGGCTTTCCTTGTTTATCTGTTTCCTAGACAACATCTACGAGATGACAGGATTCATTTGACGACGTTGTCATATTTCAAATATAGGTCAATTTATTATGCCCATGCCCACGCCCAATTTTGACATTCAGCTAAAGATTGGCGGCGCGATTTCCATGCCAAAAGCATACTGATAATCTGGCAAAAAGTCGCAGCACAATTCAACTGCCTAGCTATTGCCATTTTCAAGATAGTTAATGAAAATATTATCCCGCATCGACATAGCGTGATATGGGATACGTGACTTTCCTGCTTCCCTCAAACACCCCTACACGATCCGTACCCCCAATAAGGAGGATGATCCCCCTCGATCATGTTCGAAAGGTAGATATTCAATAAATAGATGACTGCTGGCTGCCCCCCGGCTCGGGAAATCCGCATCCACCCCTAAAAGAAAACTACCGGCGGCACGGCGGCGGCGGCTTATTTATGGCAGACGCGTGACTCAGATACCGGGCGCAGACAAAAGAAAATTACTTCTGAGAAAATAAAAATCGCGTAATCACCTCGCCCATGGGAAATTACGCGCCAGCCGGCCGGCTGGATTTGAATTTTGACGTGTTGCTCTCTGGCTTCATGCCCGCTGCCCAGATCATACGTGGAAGTACTCGGTGGAGTGATGGGGAGGAAGCCAGCGTGACCATGTTGCTTATACAAGGTATCCAACTAGTAACAGAGTCAGTATACAGGGTTGGGATAAAGTATGGAAGCAAGCAAATAACTTTGGAACGGAAAGAGTGATATTGCTGAAAATTTGCAGGCAAGTGTAGTGACGTCTAATGCATCCGAAGACATTATGTTAGCTATTAATGTACTTCCGGTTTAACCGGAAGTACCGTCAACTTTTTTAATTTAAATGGGACACCCTGTATATTTTTGCAGATTTTGATTCATCGTTTTTTTCCGAATACGTCCATAGTGGGTTTAGTATTTGTTTCTTAAAAAATTTGTCTCACAAATTCGTCCGTGGCGGTCTGCGGTCTTCCCGTTTGAGGTAATTTTTTTTGTATTTTTGTTTTTAGTCACCGTCAAATGTGTTATAGGACCCCTGTTGGGACGTAAATCATTAAAAGTTGACACACTTCTTTGTGAGTTCTCACGCGATCGCCAAAACCGACTTTGAATGACCGGCATTTTAAACATCTGACATGATAAAGAAGCTATATCTTTCCCGTTTTTACAGAAACTAATGCTAAACCCACTATGGACGTATTCGGAAAAAAAGATGAATTAAAATCTGCAAAAATATACAGGGTGTCCCATTTAAATTAGAAAAGTTGACGGTACTTCCGGTTAAACCGCACTAGGCGTCACTACACTTGCCTGCAAATTTTCAGCAATATCACTCTTTCCGTTTCAAAGATATTTGCTTGGTTCCATACTTTATCCCAACCCTGTATAGAATTTTGCTAAATGGAAAAAGGATGATGGAATGAGTCCTTTTAAAGAATACTAGATACTATAACAGCATCCCCATTAAACGTGACAAGAAACTTATTCGCTATTAAGGCTATTATAAAACTAAAAAAATGTAAAAATAAAGATAAAAAAATAGGGGAGAGTTGCAATCATCATACCAGTTTTGACAAAACCCCAAACTACTAAGCTGTTTCTTGAAGAAAAACGTTAAACCTTTTTTACAAACAAACTACAGCCCTTACTGCAGCAAATATTCAGAACATGAAACAGTGGGATCCTCAGAGGTACCTTTTATGAATTCAAGAAGAAAATGTCTCAAACGGTACGATTCAGGAACCCCTTCTCCTACATCGTACCATCAATATACTTTATCGTACCATGCTGTTTTAGTAGTAGTAATTTGAAATAAACCATTTCATATGTCAAAGGACAATTGACAAAAGATTTATCAAAACGACGATGAATCGAGAATGTTACTAGCGATGATAGCGAAGTGTTTTGAGCAACAATTGTAGCACATTGCTTCGAATATTTGATGTTCGAAGGTTAGATGTAATATACTGATTGCAGTATCATGTGGTTGATTTAAACCTACCTGAACTTTACTTGATTAGTGTAATATTTGAATGAATGCAGTCTTTATATACTAAAGTATTTTCAAGTGAACTACGAGTAGTTATGGTTGAAGTATATAGTAAGCACAATTCTAACCTTGCCTATATATAATAACAATCAATCAAATTTGATGCTAGCTTTTTTTGTGTATCATCTAGCGCTATACGTAAGTTTGTACATCTAGTCTGTATATTGAATGAATGAATAAGGACCAGAGGCTACCCAGTACGGAATGTGGCTGGTGCATAGGCCACACGATGGGCCCTTTTGCGCCTCTATCCGCGCTAGTTCCTAAGACATGCCCTTTTGGCAAAGGCAAGTACATTCTTAGGTCCTATCCGTTTTATATCTATTGGCTCCAAGGTTCTTGAGCCCAGCATAGTCTGCCTGTGATAACGCAGGGTTTCACAGCGACACAGGGGGAGGATTCTTCCTCTTCACCACACCACGTGCACGTTGGGTCGTTGACCACCCTCATCACGAACAAGTGACGCCTGAAAGTGTTGTGACCCGTTAGTAGGCCTACTAGCAATCTCAAGTTACTCCTATCCAGAGAGAGACAAAATCGTCCTGTTCTCTCTGCAGGCCCTGTTAATAGTTCTTGAGCTTGACGGAGATGACCAGAGATGTTGTTCCATCTCAGAGAGTGTTGATTCTGGATCCACTCTCCAGTTGTTTTCCTAATCAAGTTTGCAGATAGTCCTAAGGCTGGTTCCGGGCCCACAAAACTGTTGCCGGATCCCTTCCTGGCCAGATGATCCGCCATTTCGTTACCCTTTACCCCAGCGTGCCCAGGTACCCATATCAGTGATACCTTGTGCTTAGCTGATATGTCGTCACGAGCCCTCCTGCACTCCAGGACCAGTCCCGACGTTATTTTCCAAGCACTCAGTGCTTTGATGACTGCCTAGCTGACGGAGCAGATAGTAATCTGCCTCCTAGACCCGTCAATTTCCCGAATACGATTTACACAAGCAAGTATCGCATAGATCTCAGCCTGGAATACTGTGGTGTGCCCCCCAAGAGGGCAATAGGGAGTGAGTCTTGTATGGGGTCCGTAGACTCCCGAGCCCGAGCCCTCTCTAGCGAGTGAACCGTCTGTGTACCAGACCTGTCCTCCTCCTTCGATGAGCTGTCTTTCCCTAGACTCCCACTCTTCCCTTGACGGAAACACCACCGTAAATTTGCGATTGAAGCGATGCGTAGGAGAAACCGTATCGCTCCTCGTCAACAAAATAGGACAATCCCCATACTAGAATCGTCGAATGTCCTTTACCTGGATTCATAAAAGTCCAGCTACCCTGGCTCCAGAGACGGAACCCAGTTTTTCTAGCTTCTCCTTGAGTTACCAGATCCAAAGGAGGAAGATTCAATAGTGTTTCAATGGCACTCAAAGGTGTTGTGCGCACTGCACTGGTTGTACTAAGAGATGCCAAACGTTGAACCTTATTAAGTTTGGCTCTTATTGCCTCCGTCTTTATACAGGTCCACCACACTATGGAGTCTGTATATTACATGGGAGTTGAATTTTACCAAGACTTGTTGAGGGAGAGTACCATCAGAAAGCCAGCGCGAAAGGTAGAATGACCCTTCTATAGTTCTATGGTGCAATGAACCCAAACCAGCGTTAAAAATCACGGCAAGACATGAACATGAACCCACAGTAATTTTCGTCACGTCATTTACTCGTCACGGCCACCAACTATCGGAATTTCAATTACGGCCTTCTTGACGCCCTTTAGGGCAAGTGCTTGCGATAAAAGCAGACGGAGCCGTGAAACGGATCCGGCAGGGCAGTAGGTATCGCTATCGCTATCGCTATCCGGTGTCACTCCTGCAGTCCTCCAAGGCTCATGCGATCCTCAGATCCATTACCCGACTGCCAGGGACCGGGCGTAGTTTAACACTTCCTAGTCGTGTCACGAGCTCGCTATTTTGCCTCTTAAGATAACAATAAACCGTGTTCGCGGATCGCTATTTATGCCTCAAGTGGCGGCGGCGCTCGCGCTATTTCCCGCTGCACGGAAGACGATCTACTACGAGCCAGTGGAGGAGTGTTGGGAGGTTTTCAACACGCTTTTAGTACTTGCGTCTAGCCGGATCGTGCAACTCACAGAGTTAACATCTCTAGAAACCCAAGGTTCTAAACTGGCTATATACGGCAGTAGTCAGATCTAGGATCCAGTATGGCTGCTCGGTCTAGTGGCCGAGCGTAGAGAAGGTCTCTGTTAGGCTCAAGCTCGCAAAAATTCAGAGGCTTGCAGCAATGAGCATAACAGGTACCACGAGGACAACACCCACTGCTGTCCTGGAGGTACTCTTGGGCTTGCCGCCTCTGCACCTCTGGATAAAAAGAAAGCCGATGTCGGCCTGCCTGAGAATGCGTAACGGGGGAACGTGGGTAGCACGAGAACCATTCGTTGGCCACACCAGAATAGAGCGATTCGCGGAGAGTAATATCCCGATATCGTCATTCAGGATGGAAAAAGCTAAAGACATCTTAAATTTAGATAATGGATTCTCACTAGTCATCCCGGAAAGAGACGACTGGATGAGAGGGAAAGTCAAGTTTCCGCCCAATAGTCTGGTATGCTTCACTGACGGATCGCTCTTAAAGGAGTCAGGATCCAGGAGAGCGGGCTTCTGTCTGGAGGGTAAAGAAGTGCAGCGGAGCTTCGCTCTGGGAACCTGCACGACTGTCTTCCAGGCGGAAGTGTATGCGATATTGATGGCGGCATACTCGACGCAAGTCGAAAAGTGTTCTGAACAGAGCATATATATATGCTCTGACAGCCAATCAGCTCTGAAAGCGGTGGCAGCTTCGAGGGCCAGATCAGCTCTGGCACAAGAATGCTCTGCCGCCCTTCGGAAGTTAGCAAGCCATAAGAAGGTGACCCTACTGTGGGTCCCCGGACATATTGGTATACCGGGTAACGAGAGAGCGGACCGATTAGCTAGGATAGGGGCCAGCAGCCCCTGCATCGGCCCAGAACCTAAGCTGGGAATTAGTAGACGCCAAGTCAATGTAGCCCTGGACAACTGGGCCTACAAGGAACTAACGAAAGCCGGGTTAGAGAGAGACGACTGCAGGCAAGCCAAAAGATTCATAGCAGGCCCTGATAGGGGCCGAACGCAATGGCTTTTGAATAAAGGCAGAGAGACGCTCAATCTTCTGGTGGGGGTTCTCACTGACCATTGCCGGCTGAATAGACATTTGTCACTTATGAGAGTGGTAGGGGACTCCATTTGCTCCAGATGCTGGGAAGAGGACGAGAGAGCGTTCCACTTCCTGGGCAGATGTTCAGTTTATCGCAACCTTAGGTTTTAGATATTCGGCACGATGGAGTTTGGGGATGAGCCACTATATTCATCGAAATGGTCGGACATACTGACTTTCGTCAGGAGCTTTCTAGGGTGTAGAATTTTAGTGTTTTCAGTGATTGGTTCAGTGGGGTTGGCAAAAAGGGCCAAAGGTGGCCTACTTGCCTGGCTTCGCCTCCCCAGCACTACTACTACTACTAACATCTCTAGAGGGAATGTAAACAACAAAATGCACAGGTCGCTGACCAGCCAACATGTAACGGAAATTTTGACAGCTTGGGGGCATTTCCAGTGGCGTACGATTTTATATTAAAATTGGATGTTCATTAATAGATTCAATTATTACTGTGATGTTACAAACTGATACAATAAGCTGTATTAGTAGTTAGCTATACTTAGAGAGTTATTCTTATTATAACTTGATTGTAACAGTTGATAATTTATTATTACCATGAAGTGTTTCCCCATATTTTACGCTACTGAAAACCAAAACAAAACCTATACTTACCTATGATAAGTGGTGCTCACCGATATGTTTCAATCACTTGACATCCTGACAAAAAATGGCGTAACGCTTTTGCTTGCGTTTTGTACAAACTACGGAATGCGGTAACGCGGCATTAGGGAACGCCATAACGCCGCGTTATAAAACGCCCTCTGTTTGACAGGGCCTTAAGGGATGTAGTCGAGACCTTAAAGTTTGTTAATATCAGACAGAGGCGTAGCGACGAGAGCTTATAAGGCGTAACATCCAACTGTTTGGTAGCTGGTATTTTTGTGAGATCGAAAATAAACATATTTTTGAGTATTTAAAAAAATAGAATATTATTAAAATCTTGCACTAAAAAAGTTTCTTAAAAATAATTTCTATTTCACTTACAGGGTGTTTCTAAATATCATGTATAACAAATGGAAGGAGGAGATTCTTTGGTTTGTTTTATAACTGAAATTTCATGTAAGCAAACGTTTCGTTACCGATCTACAAGGTGTTGAAATTTCAATATTTTTTTCAGTTTTTTTCTTAATAGCTCTCTCAATTTTTGAAGTATTTTGCTTAAATTTTAAATATAAAAAACGCAATACGAGTTACATAATCGCGCACGTCAAATGGTTGGCAGAATCTACAGGGTGATATTTTTTCACGCGTCATGCCCCCATTCCTTAAAAAAAAATCATTTTTCCATTTTGTTTAGAACCTTTCTGTCATTTTGCAATTTTTTCGTATATCACATCCTTTTCGAGAAAAAAAAAATAAAACACGATGTTCTGTAATTAGCTAAATGAAACTTAACTTCGATAGGCTCCCTGAAATTTTTTTGTGTATTATTTGTCAAACATCGCAGAAAGTATAAAATATTTTTATTAATTATGAACTATATATTATATAAATTAAATGAATAAAAATAATAAAAGTTATCCACAAGAACCGAAAAATTGTTATAATTTGACCAAATATCTAGGTTTTTTTTTAAATGCCCATAGTTTTCAAACTGCATGGGATATATTTTTTTCTGATTTTTTTCATGATAGTTACTTACAACCAATCCTGTCACCCCGTTGCGGCTTGACGTTATCTTCTGGGACATCCTGTATACGGTTTGAAGCATATTAGGTTGCATGTCAAATTTGGTAGAACAAAACAGTTATCCAAATAAAGCCATAGCCTACTAGACACTATTTCAAATACATTATTTTGATCTATCTAATCGTATTGTTCTTTTCTCGATAAGGATCGGAAATAAAAAAATTAAAATTACAAGAGGACGAAACGTTTCTAAACATGGTGGAAAAATTATTCTGTTTGTTTTTATTTTAATCTACCTGCGGCTCGCCGCAAAAAAGTTCAGAGTAAGAAAATAGAGCATGACCCTTTAAAAAATAACACCCTGTAAATTCTGGCAACCGGTTGACATGTGCAATTATGTTGCTTCTATTGCGTATTGTATAGTCCAAATTTGAAATAAACACCTCAAAAATTCAGAGAGTTATTGAGAAAAAATGAAAAAATATTAAAACTTCCAACACCCTTTAGATTGGTAACAAAGCGTTTGCGGACCTTTATCTATTTGAAATTTTAGTCCTCAAAAACAACATAGAAACTTCTCCCTTCATTTGTACATGATATTCAGGAACACACTGTATACCGCCAGTTTTTGCATCTAATTCATGCACTATGAATTTGTAATACTTATTCATTCATAATATAAAGACAGGTTAACACACAATTTATCTAAACCTCAGACTCTCTCATAAGTATACCGTAAGCGGAAAGCGCTTTCGTAAAGCTAATGTGATCCTAACAGGGGAATGTTGGGTTGATATTAATAGAACGACCCTCTAAGGAGCCACACGTTACCCCTAATGTGCCCCCGGAACATAAAAAATCGAAAATTTATACTCCAAGTATTAAGTACCTGCATTATTTATGTGGGTCTGTGGGTCAATTTTATGGGTTCTTCCTTAATCGTTTGAAGATTGTATGCAATAGGTCTTGATATATTTTCGGTGAGCTACCAAAAACCAAGCGCAAGAAAAGTTATAATGGGCATTTTACCTACAACAATATCTGAAGCTGCATGGAAACAGAAACGAGGCCAACTTTAATTGATCTTCCAACTGTGTATCGACTGAGAAATGTTAGAAATATCCAACTGGTAAAACTATACGTTCTGAAAATGCAGCTGGATATATAACTGAATAAACGCTTGAAACTGTTTGCAAACTAGGTTAACTAGGGACTGTCCCAAATGTTATAGAGTTACGACACCCGGACGTTTGGGAATTGAATTTCTGCGAGGAATTAAAATTTGGAACGGCATTCAAGAACGATATATTCGAAAATAGAAAGCTCAGTTCGGCTGCCTTCAAAGTAATGCAACATGACGATTTTACAGCTTGAAATGTAGGAGTTACTAATGCTGCAGGATTTTCTTCGATTTATATAGGGATTAAAGATATTAGATAAGTTTTTATCAACCCTCATGGGTCGATCTCTTGGTTATTGCTGAACATCATAAATGATCGCCAGTATGGCTTCCGTAAGCACAGGTCTACAGGTGACCTCCTTGCCTACATCACTCACTTGTGGAACAGAGCAATAGAAAATCATGGCGAATCCCGTGTTGTTGTTGACATATCGAAAGCTTTCGACAGAGTGTGGCATGAGGGACTTCTGGTCAAGCTTGATGCTTATGAACTGCCACCTAGTCTGTGCCAGTGGCTGAATAGCTTTTTGAACGACCGATCTCTGTTTATTGTAGTCGAGGGCTGTTCATCAGACGTATTTTTCAATAAACGCCGGTGTTCCTCAGGGATCTGTCCTATCCCCTACAGTGTTTCTGCTGTACATCAACGAGCTGCTGGAAATAACATCCAATCCAATCTAGTAGTAACGGTACTTCGATACTTCTGCATTAACATCGAGTTTTTTGTCATCGATACTTTTTGAGGCATCTCAAGCTGGTATCGATAATTTTGTATCGGTATCGAAAATAATTATATAATTATTGAGGGGTGTAATCAGTTGCACAAAATGCTCTCTGCGAACCACATGCGCCTATTTGGATAAAAAATGTCGAGTTGGTACCGGTATCGATATTTTCATTTTCGCATCTGTACCCAAACTTGACAGCCGTAAAATCATCCAAAAACCCTCCCAAGGTCAAATTTTGTGAGAACCATTTTTATATAGGAAATCCTCAGAGATACTATGCTGGTTGTTTTCTATGCTGTAATTTGTGCCTAATTTAACAAAGAAAGCACATGAAAGAACAGAGACAGAAACGGTCGTTGCCGAAATTTGACACAAACTGTCAAAAGTGCCAAAAAAGGTAACTTTTCAGACGATTATGTCAGTACGTGTCGCTTTATTGATGCCAACAGTAGTGAATTTCATTATCAACCAGGTTTAACTAAGCCGACGATTGTACAACGGGTGTCGACTTTAAGCCTGAGCTTAGCTAAGCTTAGGCTTAACAAAACTTGTGGCAAACCCGCATTTGTACAACCGGCCTTAAGAGTGAAACTAATGTCAGCATACTATAGTTTTGAGAAACTAGTTTCGTAATGTAAATTCGGCTTAAGAGTGGGAAGCAAAATTTGACAGATGACATGATGATTGAAGCGCGAACAGAGCGAAATTAACAAACAGTTGAACTGCGAATCTAATTTTGTAACAGGCTCGAAATAAGCCTCGTTTAATATCTTACATCCGGGAGAAGTAATGAAAGGTCTGTAACAGAAGTGGATGAAATTCGTTTTATTTGGAAGAGAGAGAGAGAGAGAGAGAGAGAGAGCTACCGCCGTGCCGCAGAAATCCGGGTAGCTCCGGTTTTATTAGCAACCCTAGCGATGTTGTAGACAGATAAACGGAGTGGTATTTAAAAATACTTATCCCGCTGATTTGAATCTCGTGCCCCTGCCGACGCTGGCTGGCCCGGATTCTCGTTAATGAAATAGTCCGGGAGCCAGCGAGAACACAGAGTAACTCGTGCTGCCACTTAGATAAGGAAATAGAGGGGATACCGCGCGTCAGTCCATCTCTATATGAATTAGCTGTGACAGAAAACGATTAGCTGTCAAAGTTTTGGTGGAAAGCAAATATTTTGGTGCGGTGGTAGTATTTTTTGTATATCATTGTATAATACTGTGGTGTGCATAATGGTAGGATGTGCAGCTTACGGTTGTAAAAGCCACAGAAGTAGGAAGGAGCCAGGAATCACTTTTCACAGGTAAATTTGTGTTCATTTTTTGGTGCATTCGAAGTTTATGCAAATATCTCGATATCTAGTTCAGAGATATATATGTATCTAAAATATAATTTCAAATATATTACTAACATGCGAATCATAATATTTTTGAGTATGTAAAGCGTAAAAACTATATTTTTTAAGGCATGTTTTGGTTAAAATACAATCAGTTTTCCAGAGACGTATCTGTTATAGCTTACATTTTGCAAGACAAGATATCGGTCGAATGAAGATTCACTGTTAAGTTAATGTCAATTACTTAAATTTGTGGTTCGTGAAATTGGCCATACAAAACCTGTGAATAACAATGTTTTAATAAATTTTTCCAAAAAGCTCAACCATAATGTTAATCCCATCAGCTACGACACTGGGACTAACGCTTTGGTACTTTCTGGTGACCGAGATGTCAGCCACGCGTTCTCTCTTTCCTTGTCTAAGTTCTGCCAAAACCACCCCATGTAGCAGACGCACGTCAGATTGTTGTCATTATCTAGTGATAGCTCATTAAAAGACGTCTGCAGACCAAAAACTGACGGAAAAATGACGTCCACTAAATGACGTTCAGCTAACGTATAGAGTATATCGTGATATTAACGTTTTTTCACGTTATTTTATCATTCTACATATTTTGGCAGTTTCATGTACTCATTTAAAATATTCATGCATCCCATAACTTTAGGCCCGAATTTATCAACATCCGCATTTTAACAAAGACTTTGACCAATCAGAGCAGCCTTTTCAAGATCACACGCACATGTCAAAGTACTCTGAAAATTATTGATTTCTCTTGAAATTTACCTCAAAAAGGTCAAAAATGACATACCTACTTTATATACAATCGACCATTGTGAACTATCTAGTACTTTTTCCAGTCTAATTTTCCATCCTAAGTGGGTGAAAAATTACATTTTCTTTTGACATTTGATCATTGAATTTTTCTATCAAATGATAAGGATGACAAGAAATTCAAATTACTGCATTATTTGGATAAAACAAAAATTTACTATCGATAATAGTTATAAATACATGCAATATATCTTTGATTCATAGTAAAAATCTTATAGTAAAAAGTGGTAAAAATAGCATTTTGTTACATTTCAAAAGCTAAACACACGATTTAACTGTTAGCAAGAGACCTGTCGTATAACTATAGTCAAACGTGAATCAGGTGCTACACTGATATACTTTTGAGAGAAAGGAACCAACTAGAAGGAAGGATTTTTATTCCTTTGTATGCCTTACAATGTGTACACCGCACCTTTACATCCTTTGTGAATATTTCTATAAGAAGGTCTATAACAAACATGCATCCAGTAAATGGATGTTTCTTCATAAAATTATGTATTTGTCTATAATCCATCTGACTGACGGTGGTGGGATTTGTAATTATTAAATAAGGTAGTTGCTGTGATTGATACTATTTTTATGATTCGATAACAAATTACGCAGTTTGCAATTAGTAATTATACAATAATTATAATGTAAACATGGAAAATTTGGCATTAATTTGCAAATCAGTCACTTTGTTCTGATATCCTGCTATGATTTCGATCGATGAATGACCATGAATTTCTAAAATATTTTTAATGAAAGTGTCATCCAGCTTTGACGTCTTGTTTTCAATATTGACAAAATACTATTGGATGATACTTATTAACATAGCCTTCAATACCCAACAGAAAGCTTTTGCTAAGTAACATCCAATAGAAAAGCTCTGTCAAAGCCTTTGTTAAAATATGCATGTTGATAAAATCGGGCCTTAAAGTCTCAACGCTAAACGGCGCCGGCCTAAAGGTTCAAGAATCGCAACTTCATTAAAATCATTCTACCTGTGATCAACGTCACCTTTATTGTGATCCTCTCGGACTTCCAGGTCGCTGAACTTCTTCTTCTTCTTAACATGCCATCTCCATCAGTGAAGGTTGGATATCACAGTGGCAAATTCTTCTCTGCTTTCAGCGCTTCTTATCAATTCTTGGAATCCCAGGCCAGTCCACTGACGTATATTCCTCAGCCATGACAGTTTTTTCCGTCCCAGCCCCCGTTTGCCTTCGATCTTTCCTTTTACGATAAGTTGTGCGTATCGATATTTATCATTTCTCAGTATGTGGCCCAGGTATGCTGTTTTACGTATTTTCATGAGTTTAAGTAGTTCTCGTTCTGTTCCCAGCCTGCGCAAAACTTCTTCGTTCGTAGTACGCGATGTCCATGGTATTTTGAGTATTCTGTATGTCCACGTTTCGAAAGCTTCCAATTTATTTATTATCGCTGAACAGGCGTTGAAAACTTCAGCGTTGTGGTAGCTAGCTCCCGGGCTAAAAATTAACTGGTGGAGGGCGAGCAGATACGAATGTAAAACGAAAAACTCATTAAAATGTGATTAAAAGCTCTGTTAATGTTTTTCGAACGGGTTCGTTCGAAACGGAATATGAGATTTGTGTAACTGTCTCTGTTAGGGATATTGATTCGGTGCCCTCGGGTCGTTACTCAAGCAATTTACTACAGGGTAGTGTGTAGCCCTCGGCTGCCCTAAAGGCTAAACCTGAATGCCAAAGTGCTTCGATTGCTATTGGGAGCTCAGAAATGGATAAGTTGCTGATTTATTCTCATGAAAGAGGGATAAAAAGGTCTGGATTATTGATGAAAAATTGTTGAAAAGGCATACTTGTAGTATGTAAGTTATATCGAATTGTATCCATGTGCATACGATATACGAAGTACCATATCTACTAGGGTTAGAAAATTGATTTATTTTCACTTATCGAAACTCCCCAAATAGGTTCGCGAACAGAATAAGGTCCACTTAGCCGTAGACCCTATCATTTTAAGCAACAGTTTAATTGCATTACTTGATATTCCTGAACAATTAAAATATTAGCCTCATTTCCTGCAACAAGATTAACTGGAGATCTCCTTGAGATCTCCTGGCTTACATCACACAAGTGTGGAGCAAACTCATCCAGTCATTTAGCGATGCTCACGTCGTTGCTCTCGATATTTCAAAGGCCTTCGATCAACTGTGGCATGCAGCACTCCTAAACAAGCTCCTGTATTATGGGCTCCCTGTTAAGCTCTGCAGTTGGCTCGCAGACCTCCTCTTAGGTCGGAAAATCTCTGTCGTGGTAGACGGCTTTTCCTCTTCTTTCCATAGCATCAATGCCGGGGTTCCGCAGGGATCGGTATTGGCTCCGACATTGTTTCTGCTCATATTAATGACCTACTTTCTAGCACTACAAACCCAATCCACAGTTTTGCGGATGACAGTACGCTGCATGCAGGCATCATGAGCAATAGACCGATCTCTGTGGTCGAGCTGGAACGCAGAAGACTGGCAGTCTCAGCTTCACTTTCAAAGGATCTCGATACCATTACCGCTTGGGGGCTTAAGAATATGGTTAAATTTTATGCCTCCAAGACCCAGTATTGACCGCTATCATACAAGAAGTGCCCAAGCCAACACCAGGTTCTAATGAACAACCAGGCTCTGCCAAGGAGTCACTCATTCAAGCTGTTAGGAGTCAACATTACAGAAAATCTGATCTGGCACCAACACGTCGCGTCAATTGCAACAGCTGCTGGTAAAAAGCTTGGGTACCTATTTATAGCCAGAAAGTATTTCACACCATGTGACCTCCTCACGCTATATAAAGCCCAGATAAGACCTTGCCTGTAGTATTGCTCTTATGTCTGGGGAGCTACTGCCCCTACTACCCTGTCTATACTAGATGCCGTCCAGAGAAGGGCAATTCGACTAATTGCCGATCCGACCTTAACGCGCCACCTTCAGTCACTTTCTCACCGGCGTGTTGTTGGTGACCTCTCACTCTTCTACCGATATTCCAACGGATTCTGCTCCTCCGAGCTACCCTCTATCGTTCCGCCGCTCACTGCTCCTATCAGATGTACCCATGCGACCGCTGCATCTCATCCTAAGACGGTCGTTCTTCATACATCAAGAACTGAGCGGTACAACCGCACATTTATTCCCAGGGTGTCCAAGGCTTGGAATGGACTGCCCGGAGATATATTTGTTGGGTCTGGGGTTGTTGACCCATTCAATACCCGCGTTAACAAACTTCCCCTAACATCATCACAGCAACCTCGGTACTTTTGTATATAGGCTTTGCCTACGCGGTCTGCGCGGTTATAAAAAAAACTTGATATTCATAAATAATTCAAATATTTTTTTCTGTCGGTTAGCTCCATCTCCTTCAACGGGGTATGGTACGATCGTTGCTTCATCCTGTTTTTAAATACTTTGAACCCAAAAGCCTTCCTTTTTTCCTCTTTTCTTCAAGTTCATCCAGAATCCAAAGTACAAAATAGTTATTGAATTCAAGAGGTGTTGTTTCATCTAAACAAATCACCAGCTCATAAATCCGTTGTTACAACCGCTATAATTTATAACTCAAAATTTGACTTGCTAGTTCTTGCAGCATATTGGCAAGATTTTAGCCTCCTTGGATTATTTACTGCCCTCAATCTTGAAAAAGTAGATCTAGAAATAAATCCTAGAAATATGCATAAGCTCTACACCATCCTATTTTGCCTGTATGATAGCTCTGCGGCATCAGATTTTTTGGTGTCATCACATTTTGACTGCAGGCAATTTCAATCATAAAATAAAGCTTTATCGGTATTTTCGCGATATTAAAACATATCGATTTCGATATTGTACAACATAACGTTGCAATGCTGCAGCTCCAATTAACCAAGTTTTAAACTATTTTCCGTCCATATCGCACCATGGGCGCGCGATATAAAATCTAGCTATGCGAGGAAGGTCCAAAATGATGTTGTGGTTACCTAAAGGAGTGCATCCTTCAGTTTTTTCGTAACTGAGCAAACCGCGAAGCTGACGTCACAAAAGTTAGAGGTCACCAACCACACGCCAGTGTGAAAGCTACTCAAGATTTTCCTATCACAAGAGTACAGCTTCTTTCTCACAACAAAGGATCTTAAAGGCTCGTGTCCACTTGCAAGTAACTTGCGATAGTTTTTGCAGGAAGTACTTGCTTGTCTGTATACACTATCTTTCAATTGTTCGCAAATTTAATCTAGAAAGTTGTTCTCGCAAGTTCACTTGGGCTTGATTGTTCTGATTTCGTGTACACTATAGATGATAAGATGTCGTACGCAAAATCTGAAGCTGCGGCGCTAGTTGTGGTATATTTAATTTAAAAAAAAAGAAAACAAAAGAAAGTAAAGAAAAGGCGGAGAAAATATTAGGTGAGAAAGTGGATTCAACATAGAACTACTCTAGGGATACACGAAAAGTTACTTACTGAATTGAGAAATGAAGATCCGATGGAGCTTAAACAGTTTTTGCGGATGTGTGTATGACGGGTTGCCTGCCTACGGAGAATTGTGAGAACGAGAGTCAATAAAGAATAGTGTTGAACCGGACCTAGCCTAATTAATTACTTTCCGACCATTGCTACAATTATTGCTACAATTACTGCTAGAAATACAACATAAAAAAACTCATATATTTCATTAGTCCCTTGTCCACTTTTCTTTTTTTGAATTTTTCTCCACTGTTGGTTAATTTGCGTTCTCAAATTATGTAGCTTCCTTTGAATTTCTGCTGCAGAAGTATTAAATAAGTCGGCCAATTTTTGTAATGCATTGTGTTTTTAGATTGTGTCCTTAAATTCTGGAGTATGCACATTCCATAATTCAGGATATAATTCAAAATTTTCAACTAAAAGGCACGTGTCTTCTCTCGTCCAGTTGAACTTCTCTATATTCGCTCGATTTACAACACTACTTGCTGCAAGACTTTCGGAACAGGCTCGAAATTTTTGCGGCAAACTAATTTCCTGAGACTAACCGTGACACTACAAGCTCTCAGCAAGTCGCAAGTTCTTTAAGTACAAGTAATTTTGCTGCAATATTTCTCTAATGACGTCGTGCACACGCTACGCAAGTGACTTGTGAGAGCAACTCTAGCAATTTTATTTGCTAGTGGCCACGAGGCTTAAAAATAATATTTTTCATACACCTAATAAATAATAAGCAGAAAATTACGTTTTCTTAAATATTTATCATGACAAAGTAGGACGTTAGAAGAGAAGAAGAGCAAGCTAAAGTAGAGGATGAAAAATATTGTGTCAAATAGTTTGACTCCGTGTTTCCAACTCTGATTTAGGAGTTTCTAAAAAAATGATATCACAAAAATTTAGTGCATATACTGAAGAATGAGTTGGAATGGACTATTGTGCATTTCGTTACTCCCTGCGTCATTTTGTTTACTAGTAATTCCGTTTAAAAAATATCAGCAGTGCATTGTTGCCTAGTCAATTCCCAAATCGTGGTATTGACCCGATTTTCACAAAACAAAATACTGTTTTGTGATTTGTCTTCCGACAAGGCACAACAAGGCACACATACCCGTCTTCCGATTGGCTGTTCCCCTATAAGGACCGTGACATCACGGTCCTAGAGGGCTTCCAGTAGATATGTTCTCCATTTTCCTGGGCTTATTCGTGCCAAAAAAAACATCGCGGAAAAACATGAGGAGGTTCTAATGCCATACTATATCGTATGCAGCCAGAAAAATCATAAAAATATCCATGATACTATTTCATTATAAGATTCTAGCAGAGTTGCATGAGGATAGTCCTATTTTGTTGGCGAGGAGCGATATAGTTTCTCCTACGCATCACTTCAATCGCAAATTTACGGTGGTGTTTCCGTCAAGGGAACAGTGGGAGTCTAGGGAAAGACAGCTCATCGAAGGAGGAGGACAGGTCTGGTACACAGACGGTTCACTCGCTAGAGAGGGCTCGGGCTCGGGAGTCTACGGACCCCATACAAGACTCACTCATTCTTGGGGGGCACACCACAGTATTCCAGGCTGAGGTCTATGCGATACTTGCTTATGTAAATCGTATTCAGTCAGTCAGGCAGTCATCAAAGCACTGAGTGCTTGGAAAGTAACGTCGGGACTGGTCCTGGAGTGCAGGAGGGCTGTTGACGACATCTCAGCTAAACACAAGGTATTACTGATGTGGGTACCTGGGCACGCTGGGGTAAAGGGTATCGAAATGGCTGATCATCTGGCTAGGATGGGAACCGGCAACAGTTTTGTGGGCCCGGAACTAGCCTTAGGACTATTTGCAAACTTGATTAGGAAAACAACTGGAGAGTGGATCCAGAATCAACACTCTCTGAGATAGAACAACATCTCTGGTCATCTTCGTCAAGCTCGGGAACTATTAGCAGGGCCTGCAGAGAGAATAGGACGATTTTGTCTCTCTCTGGATAGGAGTAACTTGAGATTGCTAGTAGGCCTATTAACGGGTCACAACACCTTCAGGCGTCACCTGTTCGTTATGAGGGTGGTCAACGACCCAACGTGCACGTGGTGTGGTGAAGAGGAAGAATCCTCGGCACACATCTTGTGTCGCTGTGAAGCCCTGGGTTATCACAGGCAGACTATGCTGGGCTCAAGAACCTTGGAACCGATAGAGATAAAATGGATAGGACCTAAGAATGTACTTGCCTTTGCCAAAAGGGCAGGTCTTAGGAACTAGCGCGGATAGAGGCGCAAAAGGGCCCATCGTGTGGCCTATGTACCAGTCACATTCTGTCCTTATTCATTCAGTCCATTATAAAAAAAGTAATGGATTTCATTCAAAATTGACAGGCCAAAACCTGCAATCCACGCTTGTGTGTGACGTTGGTGTCGATATAGCCCATTACCGAAAAAATCATGTTATGGCCGTACACTAGCGAGTGTGTTTATTATTTTTCATCCTCCATTGGAAAGCGTTCACAATTTGATGCGCCCAGTTTTTTCGAATCAATGATGTCCGCAAAAACCGATATTTCCATTATTGCGCGATCCGTATTCATTCGAAAGTGGACTCAGCAACAGCTATTGCTGTCAGCGGGACACAGCTGCCGTTATTGAATTTTCGAAATTGCCTCCGAAAATATCCGTGTCATAGGCACTGTAAAAATATGTACTAATATGCGTTGTTTCTATTAAAGTGATGGCGAAATGTAGGTCGCAGCAGTTTATACTCGTGCCAGAAAATGTCGGAAAGAGTTGGTGGTCGGTGGGACTCGAACCCGCGACTCCCAGAATGGTCGCTCTCGTCTCGTGTCTCAAAGCGGTCGGAGATCAATATCGACCCATCAGATCACTTACAAACGAAAGGAGGAGATTCTTTGGTCTTTTTATAACTGAAATTTCAAATAAACATTGGCCCGCAAACACTTCGTTGCCGTTTTTTCTATTTTTTATTAACAACTCTCTCAACTTTTGAGGTATTTAGCTCAAATTTGGAATATAAGAAACGCAATACGAGTTATATAGTAAAACGGTTGGCAGAGTCTACAGGGTGATATTTTTTCCGGAGTCATGCCTTTTTCTCTTACCCTGAACTTCTTTTAGGTGCACCGCTAGTAGATTCAAAAAAAAAACAATTAATCATGTTTCGATTTTGTTCAGGAACCTTTTTTAAAAAAAAAACAATACAGTTATTCAAATAAGACCATAGCCTACTAGACCATATTTTAAATACATTATTTTCATCTACCTTTCATCACAGAGAATCCTGTTTTATTTTTTTTCTCTCGATAAGGATCGGAGATATCAAAAAATTACAAGAGGACAAAAAGTAAGATGGAACAACTATTTTGTTTTTTTAATATACCTGCGACGCACCGCAAAAAAGTTCAGGGTAGGAAAAGGCGCATCATCATCATAGTCACAACGTCTTAACAGACATGTTTTGAATTCGTAAAATGCATTAAGTCGCAGCTAGAGTATTGCCGACTCGAATATTATCAATAGTTTTGAGAACTGTAGCTCGCCATCGTACGCGATTTTCTGTCAGTTCAGTGGCGCTCTTGATACTCATATCCAGCAATTGTTTCGTCGTATCCACCTAGCGTGTAGGGAAACGGCCACGGCGCTGCCCACTCGGGGCGTGACCCTGAAATAAAAGTTTCTCCATATTATAGCTTCTGTGAATATTTCCGGAGAATGTAAGCATTTTCGTCGACACAATGGAAGATAATCTCTTTGGATTACCGAGCTCATCCAGCATGGAAACATTAGTTCGATGGGCGGTATAAGGAAGTCTCAGCATTCTCCTCCACGTCCACATTTCAAAAGCGTCTATGCGAGCTCGATCTGCCTTTTTAACAGTCCAAGTTTCCGAGGCATACAAAAATATGGAGAACAAGAGAGACTGAACCAGTGACATTTTGGTAGCTTTAGTGACTGCTATTGCATATACTATATTCAAAAATTTCAGATAAATACCACAGAAATTGAGAGACATATTGAGAAAAAACTGAAAAAATATTGAAAATTCAACACCCTGCAGATCGGTAACGAATCTTTTGCGGATCTATATTTATTTGAAATTTTAGTCATCTTCTCCTTTCATTTGTACATGATATTTAGGAATACCCTGTACATAGAAGAAACCTTTACGGCCACAAAGAAAAAAATTACTCGCTCAAGAAAAAATGTATTGCCTTTGATAACCTAAAAACATAGGTATTCTTCTTTCTAAGTAATACCATAATCAGAAGACTGTTACAATTTTGGGAACTAATAAATTTTATTTGTTCTAGAATGCCTTTTAACAACAAGAACGTGTTAAGGAGAAGAAAACATGTAAAAAAACGTTGTAGCCACTGTACCGAGTGAGATTACTCGATAGCCAACTCCCAGTAAACACATATATTAATATATTAACGTATATTATACGTTACTTAAACGTAATTTAAACGTGTGAACGGTTGATAAAACGTTTACGTTAGAATGTTAACGGTTCGATTTTGGTGTGAAATTATACCGTTTGAGTAAGACAGAAGGAATTCTGCCGGTGCGCCATCTAGTACCCGAAGGTGACGCCAACCAGAGAGAGACGCTACTGGCAGCAGTAAACTCTCCTTGGTGGAACGACAAGGCTCGTTCGCTTTTTGCCACTAGAGGCGCGGATTTTGACGCAAGCAGCGTATAGAGCAACCCTCGGATTATACCGTTTGATTAAAGCGTCATAATAACGTTTAATTAAATACATAATTCTACGGTGACTCAGTTTCACATTAGAGTAACGTTGTGTACTCCACAAATAAAGTGTGACAAAATTGATGTCTTCAGATGTTAATATAACGTTCTGATTCATAATCATTCTGCAATCCATAGAGTTTCATTATTGAAGTAACGTTTGGCTAAACCATTTTATTAACCATATGAGCAACTGGTTTTTCAAAAGTTCTTCATTTTTAAATTAGGAGCAAAATCTAGTCAAGCTTCTAACATGAAACAAAATACATAATTTTGCTAGTCCGCTAAAAGCTATACAAATTGTTATGATAGCAGATGAAAATAACGTGCATTGCTCGTTCAGGTACAACGTTATAATAACGTAGTTTCTAAACGGAGCGATTTGATTGGTCCGAAAGAGCCAGGCTGTGCGTGTATGTCGTGACATCGGTACTGGCGGCGGCCATTTTCACCCGTGTTGTTGTAAAGTCAACAAGTGTTCTCCGCTCCCTGAGTCTTCAGCTGTTTAGTACAGGTTTTGCGTTTTGTAAGTACACCCACATGACTAACTAATTTGCTGAGATGAAAATGCGAATGTCCCTAATGCTAAAATTTTGCTGTGGACCTCAGAGCTGCAAATGATGCTGTTACAACTCATCGCTTGGTGGCGTGCGTTTGTTCTGGTTTTTCTTCTCGACTCATATGGAGTACCTATAACCATTTCTTAATAGTAGCATTGACTATCATGCTTCCTGATTATTATTTGGCTTTTTTACATTTTGTTTCATACTGTTGAAGGATTTATTGGTTTATTTTTATGTATTTATAATGATTTGGATTAACGCAAAATTAAAACTGTGATTTCCTAATTTTTATTAACGCCGGACATATTGTGGTGGCGGTCATGAAAAATAAATAGTTAGGGTTGTTCTAGTTTTAATGAAAATGCTCTACTTTTAGGTAATGGTCAATTATGCCACATTTTAAGATTCTCTCAAAACGTCAAGTACAACGAAAAGTAACAAAACGAGCAACTTTAACGAAACAAAAATTTTACATTGCATTTTTTATAAGCGCCCTTAAAGTTGTGTATATACTTTATCTTAAGTTATATATTATATGTATATTCCTTTATAAGCAGCCTTCTAATTTGATATATCCACTTATTAATGAGAGTTCAATAAATACCTTAAAAAACAACCGTTGCGTTTTATTTTATTTAAAATTATAAGCACTATCAATAGCAATTCAAATACTACCTCGGAATAATGTTTTAATTGGGGCAAAAATAATATCTTATTAACGTTGCAAATACACGATTTTTAAACGTTTTCGAAAAGGGTTACAAATTGAACTTTTTTAAACATATAATGATCGCTTTTTTAAAACCGGGATGAAACGTATATTTATACGTTACTTGTAACGTTAGAAACCGCGACATTTTCAAGTTGATTGTACGTAAAAAAGTAACGTAAAAATGAAAAGGTGTCAGGGATTAAATAACGTTTAACTAATGTATGAGTGTTTACTAGGCTATTTTTTTACCATAAAATTCAAATTGAAGTTTCACCTAATTGAGAGTGTCGGTATGTCGATAGAAAGGTGTCATGTTTCTGAAATGACTAACACGTGGACCGTAATTTTTCAACCTCGAAAACAGGTTGGAAAGCAACCGAACTCCAAAGTCCGTAAATAACACCGAATTAATTTTGGTAGTAGAACCATATAGTAGTGGTAATTTAGGTGTTTGTTTACAACGGATTTCCACCCTTAATTTACTTCACGTGTAGAGGTTCGGACGATTAAATGCTACTTTTGACGGAAACGACTTGTTTCCAGTAGCCTCCAATTACTTATCTACTTACCAAGGTATCGATTACACGGTAAAGAGCTTTAGGGGTTTTATTTTCTGATTTTTATTGACCATACCATTCTGTTGTTAGTAGACAAGATATTGAAACAAGCTTATTGAAACGTTGTATTTAACTCACGATTAAAAAAAATCAGTTGCTTGCAAAAGTTCGATAAAAAATTAGGTCAAGTTGATTGATTTAATACTTTCAATACATTATGGTGATACCAGAATATTATTTTCCCATTGCATGAAGCTCTAATACGACATCCTCTTCACAGGTCGACGGGCAGTCTATTCTGCATGCAACATTTTTTTTTTAGTTTTCCAATTTCCTGACCTCCCTCCATTAACCCAATATCACGCCACCCAAAAAAAAAAGAGAAAATGCTCCTAAACCCCTAAGGCATCTAAAAACGCAGTTTGGGCTGTTTTTAAATTTCCAGTTTTTTTATTATTGACGCACTGCCCCTGACAGGACTTCTAAAAACGATAGGTATTTTCTCGCCAAAGTAGTGATGCTTTGTCAAAATTTCATCAAAATCAATCCGGTTATTTCCAGGTTACACAATATAGAACGATATAAAGTAATACTCGTATGTCTACTTCAGAAAAAAAAGTGTATTATGCCGCTACGCCTTTCATTCTCAGGTTAATGAAGAATCTACTATGCGTACAACAAATTTTTTTTAACCCCCCCCCCACAACACTCAAGTTTCACACCCAGCCAAAAAAGAGTAGAAAGAAAATGATCAGGAACCCCTAGAATGCCCAAAAACTAAGTTTGAGGGATATTTGAATTTTTTTGTATTTTGCTAATTACTCCGCCGCCAATGCATCGATTTTCAAAATTATAGTAGCATTACCTACTATGACCCCACAGCATACCGGTACCCAAATTTCACCATAATCCATGCAGCGATTACTGAGATTACGACGTTAGAAAAACGCAAACCAACGCAGACCAACATACAGAATGATGTTATCTCAAAATCGAAAATTTTCGCGATCACAATACTCCCCTGTCGGTGTGAGAAGTGACAGTAGCATCTGCATACGTACCTATATACAATTTTTGATAATATTTCCTACTTTTTGAATAACAGCAGTCTAATGCAGTGCAGACAAAAATTCGTCAATCTTGTTTTCTTCTGTACAATAGGCACCTCGTTGTAAATAGGGTTGAGTAAACAAAATGTTCTAGAGTACCTTACGAATTTGTCGTTCCAGCTCGATGAAAGTTCATTGAATACATACCTGTAACAAATCAGAGAAAATTATTAGTGCTTGAAAGATCTAGTCAGCTGTGAGAGCCAAGTAAGAATAAGTACATTATTTTAATCATTGGAGCTAGAATTGGAATTTTCGAGTTTAAAACTCATACTTTCCACGTTGTTCCGCAAGTAGTATTGTATCCACAAAAAAAAATCAGATACTAGTTTCTATAGATACATACGTATCTATTTCTATAGATACATACGTATTTATCAATAGATACATCCTTATATCAATTGGTATCTCTATATAGGGTGGCCAATCGGGTGACGATAATAATTTTTTTTTAGATAGCCCGTACCGAGACCTATCCAAAACACCCCCATGTATGTGTACCGATTATTGATAGTTTTCGAGTTATGATTTTTTTTGGAAACTTAAAGATTTTCCAGTTTTTCCAAGAAATCGTCAAAAACATAAACAAGAATGCTTTTTGGCTTTTATTTTTTTCAGCAATTATACTTAGTATTAAGCCTATTTTAATATCCAATAAAGAGAACCGGTACATCCGAACAATAATTAAGTACATTTTGGGGCCAAAGTTTGAAATCTCCGTTGTTAGTCATGAGACCAAAACCTTCAAAATAAAATTAAAAATACTTATGCCTGGTCCTGGAGCTCCACTCTAATCTTAAAAACTTTGCAAGACATTGCACTTTCGAAATAATAATGAAAAAATAGACTTACGGGGGCATTTTGCGCCGCACGTGACTGTTAAATGTAAAAAGACGATAATTCGCGAATTTCCAAAATTATTTAAAAAACTATTACTTTACTTTATTATGACAAATTGAAGAAAAAAAGCTCATAGCAACTAATAAACATAATAATCATTGATGTTTTAATCACTTTTAATAAAAAAATTAATACCTGTGCTTTTTGCTATGTACTATCGAACTTCTGCTAAATTAAGTTGTATAGAAAGTTAACAAAGAAAAAGAATAATAAAACCCCAATCTGACTTTTAACTCCATGGCGGAATTACCTGGGAAGCGTTATCGTAGCATACACCATCCGTTTTACTTCCCACACCGATAGGTGAGAGGAGGATTGTGATCGTGAAAATTTTCGATTTTGAGATAATAGGTTTTTTGGGCGTTTTATAATGTCTACCTAACGAAAACCCGCGTCACTCATTTCCGTCGTTCGGTCTGTCGGTCTGTCTGTACGCGTTTTTCTAGCCTCTTAATCTCAGTAACCGCTGCATGGACTGTGATGAAATTTGGGCAGCAATATGCCGTGGGGTCTTAGTAGGTAATGCTGCTATAATTTTGGAAATCGGTACATGGGCGACGGAGTAATTAAAACAAAAATTTCAAATATTCCTCATACTTCGTTTTTAGGCGTTTCAGAGGTTCTTGATCATTTTCTGCGTTTTTCTGGGTGGGGGTGGAATTTGGGTGTTTGGGGGATGGGGGGTTGAAAAACTGAAAAACTTGTATTCATGATAGGCTGTCTACTGACCTGTCAAGGAAGACCTAGCGATATAAATCACCTTGTTAGGTCCATCCGAACATTGCCTTGCCTATTACCGAAAATTAATTAACACAACGGCGCTTCGCCGACATGAGCTCGCAAAAAGCTACTCTGAAAGAAAGGGATGGCGTATGCTACGACATCGCTTCCCAGGTAATTCTGCCATGAAACTGGAAGTCAGATTATTGTTTATTTTTTAAATCATTTTGGAAATTCGTGAATTATTACCTTTTTACCTTTAACACTCACGTACGGCGCAAAATGTCCCCATAAGTGCCTCTTTTTTATTATTATTTCGAAAGCGCAATGTCCTGCACAGTTTCTAAGATTAGTTTGAAGCTCCAGAACCAGGCATAAGTATTTTTAATCTTATTTTGAAGGTTTTGGTCTCCTGACTAAAAACAGAGAGTTCACACTTTGGCCCCAAAATGTACTTAATTATTGTTCGGATGTACAGGTTCTCTTTATTGGATATTAAAATAGGCTTAATACTGAGTATAATTGCAGAAAAAAATAAAAGCCAAAAAGCATTGTCGTTTTTGTTCTTGACGATTTCTTGGACAAACTGGAAAAAGTTTTCAAAAAAAATCATAACTCGAAAACTATCAATAATCGGTACACATACATGGGGGTGTTTTGGATAGGTCTCGGTACGGGCTATCTAAAAAAAATTATTATCGTCACCCGATTGGCCACCCTGTATAAATCTAAATACCTCACAAAAGTATTGAGTGTTACGAGAATTTGACAGAGTTACTATTACTTTTAGGTTTGTCACTCTAAAGTATTTTGCCAACTGTACTTTGTTCTGTGAAGCTAGCTTATACAATTTCTAAGCTTCTAAAATTTTAGGTTACTAGGTATTAAATCTTACTGATGGTGGTTATGATACTTCGGTGGCCTATAGCTCGGGAAGTAAAAGACATTCTTTACATACAAAGTACGGAATCTAACATCTCTCTGTATTCAAATGCAAAAGAGGTCACAGGTGTTCAATTTCGCATGAACGTTCGTTAGGGAGCACATTTCCAGGTTTATAGGGCACATATGCAACGTGCCGGATTTAAATGCTCTATAAAATGCGAAACACACTTCACTTAACATCTCCATCGATACTGTTATACAATATTCTCTTTTCGTTACTCTACAGTGCTATTTATTTATGGTCTATCAGAATCCTAGGACGCACTTCAGCCTCTTTCATGGCTTTTTTATGCCACTCTCAATAGCAATGTGACCTTCGATTGACGATGTTACTTCCCACACCGATAGGTGAGGGGAGTACTGTGATCGCGAAAATTTTCGATTTTGAGATAAGACACTTTTTGGGCGTTTCATGATGTCTACATAACGAAAATCCACGTCACTCATTTCCGTCGGTCTGTCTCTCGGTCTGTCTGTCTGTCTATCTGTCGGTCTGTCTGTACGCGTTTTTCTGTCCTCGTAATCTCAGTAACCGCTGTATGGATTATGATGAAGTTTGGGCAGCGATATGCTGGGCGGTCGTAGTAGGTAATGTTCTTATAATCTTGAAAATCGGTGCAGGGGCGGCGGAGTAATTAGCAAAAAACAAAAAAAATTAAATATTCCTCAAACTTCGTTTTTAGGCGTTTTAGAGGTTCCTGATCATTGTTTACTTTTTTTTGGGTGGGGGTGAAATTGGGGTGGCTGGGGGGTGGGGGGTTGTAAAATTGAAAAATTTGTTGCTTTCATAATAGACTGTCCACTGACCCATGAAGGAAGACCTAGCAACATAAATAACTTTTTTAGGTCCATCCGAACATTGCTTTGCCTATTACAGAAACCAAAGGACTTAGAATTTTTTGTGGTGTAAACATACGAGAGTATTGCTTTAGATACTTCTATATTGTGTTACAAGGAAACTGTTGAATTGATGTTAATGAAATTTTGACACAGTATTACTACCGTGGCGAGGATGGAAAACGCGTATGGTTTTTATAAATCGTGCCAGTGGCGGCGCAGAAATAATAAAAAAAGTAAAAATATAAAAACAGCTCAAACTTCGTTTTTAAGCGTTTTAGAGGTTACTGATCATTATCTGCGTTTTTTTTTTTGGGTGGGGTGAAATTGGGGTGGTTAGAGGGTGGGGGGTTGAAAAACTGAGAAATTTCTTGTATTCATAATAGGCTGTCCACTAACCTGTGAAGGAAGACCTAGCGACATAATCAACTTTTTAGGTCCATCCGAACATTGCCTAGCGTATTACGGAAACTAAGGGACTTAGAATTTTCTGTATACATATATACTAGTATTTATTGCTTTAGATCCTTTTGTATTTTGTAACATGGACACTATTAAATTGATTCTAATTAAATTCTGACACAGTATTATTACCGTTGTGAGGATGGAAAACGCGTATGTTTGTTAAATATCGTGTCAGTGGCAGCGTGTATAGCAATAATCAAAAAACTAAAAATATAAAAACAACTGAAACTTCGTTTTTAGATGTTTTAGGCTGTCCATTGACCTCTGAAGGAAAGACTTAGCGGCATAAGACAATTTTAGGGGAGGGAAGGCTGCCAATGATTTGGTTGCAAGGGGATCTCACACTAAAGCTTCATGCTATGGGAAAATAAACTGATGATATCACAGTAATGTGTGGGAAGTACTGAGTCAATCAAATTGACTCCATTTTTTTATTATGATAAAAATGAATCTACAGTCGCATAAAAAATGGTGGTAAGTAGCTTGTTCACACATTCTTGGTAATAATAAAAAGAATTTGGAGTTACTAAAACATACAGCACTCCCTTTTGCATATTCCCAATGTTGGAATTCGTTCTTCTTCTTTCTGGAAATCTTGGTAATTGCAGACAACCTGAAAATATTAGAAATATCAGAAATTTTTAATCTCCAGCAAATCTTAAGAACTGTGGGAGCCTTGGAAATTTCGAAAACCTAGGTAATCTTCGAAATCGTGGTTATACTGGATTGCTTGGAGAACTTGGAAATCTTTAAAATCTTGGAAGACTAGGAGAATAATGGAAATTTGGGAAACCCAAGTGATCTAGGAAATGCTAGAGATCTTGGAGCTTGTAAATTTAGCAAATCTGGGAATGCTGAGAAATATTGGTTGTCCTAGAAAGCATGGAAACGTTGGAAATCTTGGAAGTCTTAAGGATCCCGTAAATCTTTGAAATATTAGAAATCTATGAAATCTCGGGTAGCTTGAAAGTGTTAGGAATCTTGGACATCTTGGAAATCGTGCAAAAGCTTGAAATCTAGGAAATCTTTGAAACCTTGGAAATAATGGAAATATAGGAAATACTAGAAACCTAGGAAATCTTAGAAACTTCGGATGTATTGTAGATATTGGAAATCTTGGAAGTCTTGGTGTTTGGGTTTTTTATGCACTAATTCTATTATATATTAATTGTGACAATGAGTCACATATTTGTGGACTGTATTCTATTAATTGTGGAAATAAAACTGCAATTGTACGCTAACCATTGTAACCGTATAAAGGTACAAAAGGAAGTGCTGCTGTGCTGTGCCACAGAGATAAATGGCTCACAGCGCACATTGTTTCCAAGTAAAATCATATATACAAGATATATTTCGGAAAGCCGTAAGTCCGTTTTTAAAAAATATTTTATTTCCAAAAATGTAGTGAATTGTACAGAAGTTGGATAAAGACTGAATAAAATATGTAAAATACAAAGCTAGGTTGATATGATGGGAACAAAGAAAAAGATTATGTTACATCCTAGAAATATGCAAGGCGCCATCAAAAGACGCTGACTCGTTGTCTTCTCTGATCATAGGCGTTCCATAACTCCTCCACCCCTAGAATGAAGCTTCCCCTGGAAGGTTCGGTTTCCTGGAAGGTAGCTCGATCCCTTCTTCTGGATTCTTGCCTGGTGACCTTCTTGGAGCAGGAGCAGGATTCGTCTCTGCATTCTTAATTTTCTTGAACTTTCGATAAATGACAAATATGCCCAAAATTGTCATAAAAATGTACAAAATAATTGTCCAAGCACTGGGTGTGGTGAAATCAGCTTCATCATTGATAATTGGGCTAAATGACTGGACAGGAATATCTTTCATCTTCAAATTTTTCAACTCAATTTCAAATTTTGGCTTCTGCTTCTCAGAAATTAGAGTGTAATTTGGTGTCTCCATGACTAGAGGCTGGCCAAAACTTTTACTCAAAAATGTGAGTGGTTCATTTCTAAACAGGACTTTACAGTCACCTTGTGATATCAAGAATATGCCTGATAAGAGCTTTGTTTCTATTTGATTTTGACACTGGAATTCTAGCTTCTCTTGTTTTGGAAAGACTGCTAGATATTGATTTATTTCTGGTATAATATCAATGTGGTTTTCTTTTATAACGACTCTGGTCATATGGCAATTTCTTGTGTTTTCATTTTTTAGTATGCTTGACACGCAAGATATATTCGTGCTTGCTTGGGCTTGGCGAGGACAGTGGTATATATTGCTTTTCGTACAAATGCCAGTTAGAGGTTTGATTGATTCATTTTCAATCGATTTCAAAAAGTACTTAAAATTTGAAAAAATTGAAACGAATGCTGACCCGTATTTTGTAGGAATTGGGTGCATATAATATAAATCAAATGTGCCCTCTAAATCAATTGGAATAGACAAAAAATAAACAATTTGATCGAAATCAATCTTACAGTGTACTTTAATGAGCGATTCAAATTCCAATATATTTTCAAATTTCACTTCGTAAGGAAACATATTTTTATAATATGAAGATAATTTCGAAAGTTCTTTATATAAATCTGCTGGTCTGATGATACTTGGATGCATAACTCCTAATTTGCAAAATGTAACAGAATTTTCGATATCTTGTAATGTATTGAGAATGAAATTATGAAGTAGCAAGAGCGATTGGCATATGTCCTTTGCATAAAGAATGTTTTCATATGCAGCACTTGTTCGTGTAATTTCGTTCAATTGCAATATTTTTGACTTTAGCAAAACCTCATTGTGTTGAATATTTTGAATAGTGAGGTTAAAATTTTCAATTAACTTATGACTGATTGAATATTGCATTTTCAATTGATTTTCGATGCTTTTCTCATTACCTTGCATGTGATTAATAATTTTGTATATCTTTTCTCCATCATGTGCATCTAAGTTTCCTGTAATAAATTTTACTACACTACCAATGCCGTTAAATAAACCTCTACGTGATCTGTTATTAGCAGTACTGTGAATATGAATATTATCTATTTTTTCTAAGATTAACTTCTGTGTAAATACTAGCATATTGTCATAATACCTTAATTCCTTATAATACGAACTATTATTATAGTACTTAAGCTTAAAAGCATCATATTGATTAATCAAATTATTGTATGCCTTATACAATTCTCCTAACCTATAATAATGTACTAGAGTATGTTCGGAAATTTGGAGTTTAGCTGGGCCTAAATTTATTGGAAGTATTCCCAAATTTTGGCTGATATCCTTTATTTGGATGGCTTGTGCGCTGGTGAAGAACCTGTAAATGATTTCTTAGTCTTAGAAACTTTACGTGGTCTTTTAATATTCGATAAATGAATTTTGTCAATGGTATTTCCATGAGTTGGCTTAATTTTGGCAGTTTTTAGATTACTGTCAACCTTGGAAATGTTTTCTGGTTTATACTTGTTATTTGTTTTACTCTGTTTCTGCTTATTTTTAACATAAACCTTTTCTGAAATAGGTGGTAATGATTCTCTATCTTCGTTGCGCTTACTAATTACTTTTTCTTTATTTTTCTGTAAATCAGAATTTAGCTTTCCATATAATATTTTCATTTTCTCCTTATGATTTTGAACATAATTATTCACTAACTGATTTTCGATGTCAATGTTAAATGGTGATTCTGTGCCTAAATGTCCTGTAATAATCTCATAAGGCTTCAAATTAGTGACAGAATGAATTGTATTATTATATGCCAAAATTGCATAATTAACTTTATTTTCTATTGGCTCTCCTTTAAAAGTACCTTGATTATTCAACAATCTTATGTGCTCGATTAGAGTAGACTGGAATCTTTCTACTATTCCATTAGATTCGGGATGTTGAGAACTAATAAAGTGAATATCTATTTTATGAGTTGTTAAGAGCTCTTTAATAACTGAATTTCTAAATTCTAATCCGTTGTCTGATATAATTTGGTCAGGTATACAGTGGTGTGCGAAATACTTGATCAATTTGTTCGCTATTTCTATAGCCTGTGCTGAATCTAACCTATACGCTTGAGCATATTTCGAAAACGAATCAACTATAGTTAAAAATTTATTATTTTCTAACGTTATACTATCTATATGCAAGATTTGAAAAGGCCTTGTACCTGTGGGAGTTATATTGTATTGTAATTTAAGGGGATGTCTGTCATATTTAGTGACTAGACACGTCTCACATTGATTAATAAAATTTCGTATAGTATTATATAATTTTGGGAAATAATAATTTGCTTTTTGGGGGTGGGTTGGCCCAGTGGTTAGGGTCGAGGGCTCGTGACCGGAAGGTCCCGGGTTCGATTCTCGTTAGAGGCGGAAATTTATTTCTGGTTTTTTCAACCAAAAATAAATATCCATAAAAAAAAAAGCTCAGCGAGAATCCCCACCTGAGCATTCACTGTTGGCTTCTAATTAACAGTGCTGTTCCTAAGTGGCGCCGGGAAACAGTAACAAAGCCTACACAGAACACGAGGCTAATGACCAAAGTAGTCGATGCCGATGACACAGAAGTAAAAAAAAAAAAAAAAAAAAAAAAAAAAAAAAAAAAAAAAAAAAAAATAATTTGCTTTAATACGCTTTTCAGTTTCTTCAATTCCCCTGTGGTTGGTTTTTCCTTCATGGTGATTTCTAATAATAGATTCAACTTCGGCATTATCTGTTACATCAATAAGTTTTTTAGTGCACTTTACCATATTGATTTCTGAGTTTTTGAAATATTTTTGTAAAACTGTGCAGAATTGTTCATAAACAGGATCTTCAAAGTAAAGATGGTATTTTACCTTAGGTGCAATATACTCTTTAATAAAATTAACTACCTCTTGTTCATAATTTTCTTTAGAAAACTGAATTAGTATTCTTTGCTTATTACTAAATAACTTTATAATGGAAGGCTTAGCAGGTGAAAAGTTTACTTGTGAAATAATAATTTGATTTTTACCATAATTAACTGGAGTATCAATTATTGGAATACCTAAAATTGGATGTTCATGGCTAGAATGGACAGTATGATCAGAATCATCAATCTCTACATGATTTTGACAATCATTAGCTTCTGCAATCATTGATTGATTATCTGATTGATTTGAACTTAGACTACGTGTTTGTGAGCGTGTTTGAATTCGAGAAGTAGATGCAAAGTTATCATTAAACTGTTCCATATAATCAAAAATTGGTGGTTTATCTGATACGTCTTTTGTCTCGTTAGCATTTAGTTCAATTCTAGATAAAGCGTCCGCATTTTTGTTTAATTTCCCTTTTTTATAGACTATTTCATAATCATATTGTTCAAGAGCTAATCTCCATCTAATCAATTTTGAATTTGGCTCCCGATGATTGAATAGCCACTGTAATGGTTTATGATCACAGTAGATCGTAAATTTTCTCCCAAATAAGTAAGGACGGAAGGTTTTGCAACCGTAAATAATAGCTAGTAATTCTTTTTCTGTAGTGCTGTAATTAATTTCAGATGAGGTCAAAGTTCTACTGGCATATGCAATTGGTAAATCAGACCCAATTTTACCCTGCGAAAGAATCGCACCAAGAGCATATTGACTAGCATCTGTGGTTAAAATAAATGGTTCCTTGAAATTTGGATATTGTAAAATAGGCTCATTAATTAATAAATTTCTACACATATCAAAACATTTTATATATCCAGGATCATTGAAATTAATTGTAGCGCCCTTTTTCAAACACTGAGTTAAAGGCTTTGTTAATTTTGCAAAGTCTTTGATAAATTTCCTGTAATATCCCAATAGCCCTAAAAATCCCTTAATCTGTTTCGTGGTTTTTGGTAATGGATATTTTTGGATAGCTGCAATTTTGTCTGGGTTTGGCTTTACGCCATCTTTCGTTACAACATGTCCTAAATACGCGACTTCTTTCCTTAAAAATTCTGACTTGTCTAACTGAATTTTGAAATTTGCTTGTCTTAGACGTTCAAAAACTTCCCTTAATCTTTGCTCATGTTCTTGAAGGCTGGTGCTATAAACTAAAAGATCGTCAAGATATACTAAACATGATTCGTTTTGAATTCCCCGCAAAATATTATCCATAACTCTTTGAAACGTGGCCGGTGCGTTTTTTAACCCAAATGGCATTCTCAAAAATTCCCAGTGCCCACTTTCCGTATTGAAAGCTGTTTTCTCAATATCTTCTTCGGCCATTTCAATCTGATGAAACCCGGAAGCAAGATCGAGAGTTGTAAAATATTGACACTTACCCAATTTATCTAACAAATCACTAATATTTGGCAAGGGGTATCGATCGCCTATCGTTTTTTCATTGAGTTTTCGAAAATCGACCACTACACGCCACTTCTGCTTACCGGAAGCATCGAGTTTCTTAGGAACTACCCAAATTGGGGATGAATATGCGCTATTACTAGCCCTAATAATATTTTGATCTAACATGCTCTGAATTTGACGTTGAACTTCTTGCCTATGTATTTCAGGATACCGATAAGATTTTGTATATACTGGTAATTCATCTGAAGTTCGAATTCTATGTTTAATTTTGCTGGTGAAAGTCAATTTGTCACCTTCAAAATAAAAAATATCTGAATATTCCTTAATTAGTTTAAAGATTGTATTCTTCTCTTCAGAGTTCATGTGCTCTGTACGAAGTTTCGAAAAATCAAACCTTACTTGACCTGTACTATAATTATGAAAATTAGTATCATTGATTGCAGTAGCCAACTCGTAATCCGCGAACTGACTACCTTCAATGGTTCCAAATTACTAATTTTTATTCTTGATCCATTTGGATTCAAAATGGTGCAGATAGCTTTACCATTTTTGACAGTAGCAATACACTGAGGTATTTCTAAATTATTTATTCTTGTATAAGGAATAATTACATCACCATTTTCTATGTCTGAGACCTGAACTTGAATTACTTGTTCTGTTCTAGGCTCTACAATAATAAAATTTGAACTAGGTAATGTCTTATGAAAATGTATTTTAGCATTGCTATCTGGAAGAATCAGTACTTCTTTATCTAAGTCAATAAAAGCTTTAAGTAGTTTCAAATTATCTATTCCTAATAAACAATCGAAGTATTTGTGAAAATTGAATAAGTAAAACTTCAACTCCTTGTTTTCTTTTGTATTAAACATACGAACAGAAGATATTGTAGTACTGAAATTTTCAATAGAACTTCCATGAACCGTGGAAATTTGAAATGGATCTTTCTTAATCGCATTTTTAAAATATTTGTCCGCAATCTCGGGACGTATGAAAGATTTCGTACTACCTGTATCTATCAATACTTTCAAATTTATTTTAGGAAAAATTATGTATGGCAATTCACTATCACTACCCGTATTCATCAGCTCATAATGAGGCATTATTCGTCCGAGGCTGGTTGTCGAAAAAATTGATCATTGTTATTATGTCTGGGTTTGGCTTTACGCCATCTTTCGTTACAACATGTCCTAAATACGCGACTTCTTTCCTTAAAAATTCTGACTTGTCTAACTGAATTTTGAAATTTGCTTGTCTTAGACGTTCAAAAACTTCCCTTAATCTTTGCTCATGTTCTTGAAGGCTGGTGTTATAAACTAAAAGATCGTCAAGATATACTAAACATGATTCGTTTTGAATTCCCCGCAAAATATTATCCATAACTCTTTGAAACGTGGCCGGTGCGTTTTTTAACCCAAATGGCATTCTCAAAAATTCCCAGTGCCCACTTTCCGTATTGAAAGCTGTTTTCTCAATATCTTCTTCGGCCATTTCAATCTGATGAAACCCGGAAGCAAGATCGAGAGTTGTAAAATATTGACACTTACCCAATTTATCTAACAAATCACTAATATTTGGCAAGGGGTATCGATCGCCTATCGTTTTTTCATTGAGTTTTCGAAAATCGACCACTACACGCCACTTCTGCTTACCGGAAGCATCGAGTTTCTTAGGAACTACCCAAATTGGGGATGAATATGCGCTATTACTAGCCCTAATAATATTTTGATCTAACATGCTCTGAATTTGACGTTGAACTTCTTGCCTATGTATTTCAGGATACCGATAAGATTTTGTATATACTGGTAATTCATCTGAAGTTCGAATTCTATGTTTAATTTTGCTGGTGAAAGTCAATTTGTCACCTTCAAAATAAAAAATATCTGAATATTCCTTAATTAGTTTAAAGATTGTATTCTTCTCTTCAGAGTTCATGTGCTCTGTACGAAGTTTCGAAAAATCAAACCTTACTTGACCTGTACTATAATTATGAAAATTAGTATCATTGATTGCAGTAGCCAACTCGTAATCCGCGAACTGATCTACCTTCAATGGTTCCAAATTACTAATTTTTATTCTTGATTCATTTGGATTCAAAATGGTGCAGATAGCTTTACCATTTTTGACAGTAGCAATACACTGAGGTATTTCTAAATTATTTATTCTTGTATAAGGAATAATTACATCACCATTTTCTATGTCTGAGACCTGAACTTGAATTACTTGTTCTGTTCTAGGCTCTACAATAATAAAATTTGAACTAGGTAATGTCTTATGAAAATGTATTTTAGCATTGCTATCTGGAAGAATCAGTACTTCTTTATCTAAGTCAATAAAAGCTTTAAGTAGTTTCAAATTATCTATTCCTAATAAACAATCGAAGTATTTGTGAAAATTGAATAAGTAAAACTTCAACTCCTTGTTTTCTTTTGTATTAAACATACGAACAGAAGATATTGTAGTACTGAAATTTTCAATAGAACTTCCATGAACCGTGGAAATTTGAAATGGATCTTTCTTAATCGCATTTTTAAAATATTTGTCCGCAATCTCGGGACGTATGAAAGATTTCGTACTACCTGTATCTATCAATACTTTCAAATTTATTTTAGGAAAAATTATGTATGGCAATTCACTATCACTACCCGTATTCATCAGCTCATAATGAGGCATTATTCGTCCGAGGCTGGTTGTCGAAAAAATTGATCATTGTTATTATTGGACTGATCACAATTATTGTCATGTTCGTCAGGATGTTCGACCTGTGGTTCCTGATCTATATTAAATAATTCCTCAACTACGTAATTTGGTCTAGAATTACCTTGATTTCTAAAATAACTATTATTACTTGAATTTCTTTGGAAGGGTTGGTTTTGTGGAGGCCTAAACGTATTTCGTGTAGACGTAGACATAGGTGTAGGCTTAGGAAATGATTGATTTGGTTTAGGTTTAAATACATTGGGTTGTTGGATTGGTCTGGGATTATTTTGGTAATGTTGGTTTTGATTATGAGGATAATTGGTGATAGGTAGAGGTGGTTTAAACTGATGTGGTTGGAAGTTTTGAGGATTTCTCTTAAAATGATTTGGTTTTCCGTGTTGTTTCTGACCAAACTTATTCTTAAACTGATTTTGTTGTACACCCTCTAACTGAAAATCATTTGTAAGCATATGTAAAGCTACATTCAAATCTGAAGGATTCTTTGTACGCATCAAAGATCCGATCGGTTCCTTCAACCCTCGTAGTAATACTCTTAACGCTAGATTTCTACAATAATTGTTAATAATTATAGCCTCTTGTTTAGGTAAATGTGATATAGTATATGAAATCTGCAAATTCAGTAACTGCTGTACCCTATTATAAAATTCAAAAGGATTTGTTATTATTGGACTGATCACAATTATTGTCATGTTCGTCAGGATGTTCGACCTGTGGTTCCTGATCTATATTAAATAATTCCTCAACTACGTAATTTGGTCTAGAATTACCTTGATTTCTAAAATAACTATTATTACTTGAATTTCTTTGGAAGGGTTGGTTTTGTGGAGGCCTAAACGTATTTCGTGTAGACGTAGACATAGGTGTAGGCTTAGGAAATGATTGATTTGGTTTAGGTTTAAATACATTGGGTTGTTGGATTGGTCTGGGATTATTTTGGTAATGTTGGTTTTGATTATGAGGATAATTGGTGATAGGTAGAGGTGGTTTAAACTGATGTGGTTGGAAGTTTTGAGGATTTCTCTTAAAATGATTTGGTTTTCCGTGTTGTTTCTGACCAAACTTATTCTTAAACTGATTTTGTTGTACACCCTCTAACTGAAAATCATTTGTAAGCATATGTAAAGCTACATTCAAATCTGAAGGATTCTTTGTACGCATCAAAGATCCGATCGGTTCCTTCAACCCTCGTAGTAATACTCTTAACGCTAGATTTCTACAATAATTGTTAATAATTATAGCCTCTTGTTTAGGTAAATGTGATATAGTATATGAAATCTGCAAATTCAGTAACTGCTGTACCCTATTATAAAATTCAAAAGGATTTTCATTTTGATTTTGCCGTAGTTCAGCCATTTCTATGTTTAAAGTAAAGAGATCACGCTTATCTGCATAAGCATTGAGAAGAGCATTCTTAAGATCTTGCCAAGTTTTTATATGACAGGACGAAATACTGAGAGCAGCATCTCCTTTCACTTTTGCAAGTAAACTAGACATTAAATATTCATTTTGAAAATCATCAACATTATTCACGTTATAAAATTTTGTGACTAGTTTCTCAGAAATGTCCAAAAATCTAGGAAGTAGTTCTGGTCCACCATAGAAATCAGGAATCATGCTCAAGTATTCAGATTTTAAGACAGGTACATTATTATTGGAAGTAGCCATTGTGAAATTTATTGATTGGTTCTCACTAATAGGAGTTAAATTTAAAATAGGTGCTCTAATAATTGGTCTTGGTAGTTGAACTGAATTATTGGGTGTTGGTGAGTCAGAATCCGATTCCACACTATCACTACTTTCGGAATTAATATTTTCGTTAAGCCCTCTAAAAGACATAAGGTACTTACAGCAATACCACTAGAAGTTCCATGCCCTGTATGCCGCAGGTCCAGAGATCCGTCGTGGTCCAATATTCCCTTGGAGTGACGTCTTCTCGCTTAGCTACTCGATCCACCAAGCTGGAATTCTTCCTTCTAGATGGCTGAGTCCACGCGACCGCCGAAATTCCGATTCGCGAGACTTCTGTAGGTTCGTTCGGATATTGTTAATTCGACGAAAAAGGGTGGTCTATAAGCCGTAGGCACCCCCAATATCCGTCACTCGGCTGCGCCAGATATATTTCGGAAAGCCGTAAGTCCGTTTTTAAAAAATATTTTATTTCCAAAAATGTAGTGAATTGTACAGAAGTTGGATAAAGACTGAATAAAATATGTAAAATACAAAGCTAGGTTGATATGATGGGAACAAAGAAAAAGATTATGTTACATCCTAGAAATATGCAAGGCGCCATCAAAAGACTCGATTCAAAGTAACAACTGCTCTTTTCAAAATATACTATCAGATAAGATTTTCAAAATGAGTCATGATTGTGGTAGAGACGAGAAGCTTTATATACTTTCAAAAATGTTCTATACTTTGCAAAATATCTCTTTGATTTTAGTGACATGTATACGAGAGGCTGACTGCCAGAATTTTAGGGTCAACTTGAAAATCTCAGGGCCTGAAAGTTTTTGATATTCGTTACCCTAGGCTGCAACTCAATACAGGGGCCGCGTTTATAATTAGTAGCAGATAACAATTTTAGATTTTTAGGGTGAAGTTGAAGATCTGAGGGTCTGAGAGTTTTTGAATTTCGTTACCTGAGGCTGCAACTCAAAACATAGGCCGGATCTGTAACTAGCAACCTTAAAGAGTACATGACCCGAGTTTTGGTCCCGATAGGAAGCCAGATAACGATTTTAGATTTTTAGCGTGAATTTGAGGACATGCGGGACTGAAAATTCTTGATATTCGTTACTTGAGGCGGAAACTCAAAACATAGGCCGGATTTCTGATTAGCACCCTCAAAGTATACATGACCCGAGTTTTGGTCCCGATAGAACGACCTGGAGATCTCATTCGTTGCAAAAATTTTATAATCCCAGATTTCCAGGGTCTCCAAGATCTCTAAAATTTCCCTGATTTCCCAGATTTCTTAGGTTTCCAAGATTTCCTAGATTTTAAAGATTCCCAAGGTCTCCAAGATTTCATAGAATCCTTAGATTTTCAAAATTTCTCAGATTTCCAAGTATTTTAATACCTCTTGGCTCTACCAAATTTCCAATACTTTCTAGAGTTCGAAGTTTTCCAAGATTTCCAATATTTCTAAGAATTCCAAGATTTCCCAGATTTCCGAAATTTTCGAGATACCCAGGACATCCCCAAGACTTCCGATATTTCCGAGATTTCCAAGATTTCCAAGATTTCCAAGAATTCCAAGAATTCCAAGATTCCCAAGATTTCCAAGATTCCCAAGACTTTCAAGATTTCCGAAATTTCCAAGATTTCTAGGACTTCCAAGATTTCCAAGATTTTCAAAATTTCCAAGATTTCTATGACTTCCAAGATTTCAAAAATTTCCAAGATTTCCAAGATTTTCAAGATTCCCAAGACTTTCAAGATTTCCAAAATTTCCAAGATTTGTAGGACTTCCAAGATTTCCAAGATTTTTAAGGCTCCAGGATTCCAGGATTTCTAGGATTTCAAAAATTTCCTAGACTTTCAAGAACTCCAAAATTTCCAGTGTTTCTAAGATCCCAAGCTTACAAGTTACAAAGGTTTCCTATATTTCCAGGATTTACAAGATCATCAAAATTTCCAAGATTTTGAAGGTTCCCAAGATTTAAAGGGTTTCAAAGATTTTACAAATTTTCAAAGTATCCGAGATTTCTAAAATTCCATAGGTTCTCAAAATTTCCCAGATTTCTGGAGTTTCCAAAATTTCCAAGCTTTCCTATATTATGAAGTCAATAGACCGTTGTGAGGTAGTTCAAAGTTTTGTGTACCTCGGTTCTTTGATCGACAATTCAGGTAGCTGTGAGAATGAGATTCGACGGCGCATTCAACAGGTACGGGTGGCCATGACAAAGCTTACTAAAATATGACTACCAAAATGTCACTGGTTCAGGCTCTTGTGTTCTCCATATTTTTGTATGCCTCGGAAACTTTGACTGTTAAAAAGGCAGATCGAGCTCGCATAGATGCTTTTGAAATGTGAACGTGGAGGAGAATGCTGAGAGTTCCTTATACCGCACATCGAACTAATGTTTCCATACTGGATGAGCTCGGTAATCCAAAGAGACTATCCTCCATTGTGTCGATGAGAATACTTAAATTCTTCGGACATATTCACAGAAGCGATAATATGAAGAAACTTGTGGTTTCTGGGTCACGCCCCGAGTGGGCGGCGCCGTGGCCGTTCCCCTACACGCTGGGTGGATACGACGAAACAGTTGCTTGATATATGAGTATCAAGAGCGCCATTGAACTGACAGGAAATCGCGAACGATGGCGAGCTACAGTTCTCAAAACTATTGGTAATATTCGTGTCGGCAATACTCTAGCTCTGACTCAATGCATTTTACGACTTCACAACATGTCTGTTAAGACATTGTGACTATGATGATGATATTATGAAGATTCCCAATATTTCGTGTCTTTCCAAGATTTTATAGATTTCGAAGATATCTGAAATTTTCAAGATTCCCCAAGTTTTCAAGATTTCGCAGATTTCGAAAATGTCCGATACATTTTGAATATTTCCATGATTTCAAAGGTTTCCTAGATTTTCAAAGTCTCCAAAACTTCAACGATTGCCTGGGTGATGAAATTTTAGAGATATGAAACCTCGTCGAAATTATCTTGCTTTTGAAAATTTCGACCATTTCGAAAGTTATAGATTTGCTAAGATTTGCTAAGCAGAGAGCGAACTAGAAAGGCAGAATTTTGGGAGCAGAACTTAGAGCGTGAACTTTTGTTGTTTTGCCTAGTTGTCAAAGGCTAAGTTTACAGTATTTTTCGAGTACAAATTTCGTACTCCGAAGCAAGAAAGGACAGAGAGAGGGACAGTGAATGTTCAGCAATATCTTCTGCTTTATTCAGATGTCCGGCAACCATCGTGTCGTCGGGGTATACGAAATGAAAGAGGGTGCAAATCCGAGGTGATCTGGACAGACGAGACAGGCTTGAAGGACGAAATCGGGGGAGATTTTTTATGTACATATTTACGGGGACAAATTGAAAAGCGGACGCCGCTATACGACAACGGTATAGATTTGTACGGGGTGTGTAATGTGTTTATCTCTATGGGGGTGAACGGTGGCAGTGCAGGGGAAAGATTGCGTTTTCGTATGTTTATCTGGCGTGAATGGCCCTTTGAGCAACTCACTGCTATTTAAACACTAGCCGAATACAATACCTACTTCGGTTTATTAGGTTTGGTGGTTATAGTGGTTAAGGGAAACAACTTATCGGAGGAGCCAGTGTGGGAAAATAATACAAGGTTTGATCGGTCACCGAAATGGTGGGTATTGAATAGTAAGGGTACGTAATTTTAGTTAAAAAGTTACGCTAAATAATAGAATGTTCTTTACCGAAAGACAGTAATAAATGTATGAACAAAACAGTAAAAAAAAGATAACTCAGATTAAAATATAGCACAATACTTTAGTAGAAGTTAGTATTTTACATTATTTCAGTCCATGGTATCCAGTGATAAACGTTGATGTTTCAACGTAGCTTTAAGTGACCTCAGACTAATATTAAAAATATATGTTTTATTCCTTTTCAAGGAGTTTTTGAACCTTCGAGCTTATATATCTTGATGAGGTTTTCGGGAACTATGGTTCAATGTGACAAAGGAGAAGGGAGAGTAAAACACAAAGTTTTATCTCAAAAAATGGGTCGAAACGTTTCGACCATCTTTGTGGTCTTCTCCAGTCTGGTTTTTTCTTTAATTTCCATCTATTAACACATTTTTGTAGTTTATTTTGGAAATTAAAGAAAAAAACCAGACTGAAGAAGACCACAAAGATGGTCGAAACGTTTCGACCCATTTTTTGAGATAAAACTTTGTGTTTTACTCTCCCTTCTCCTTTGTCACATTGAACCATAGTTCCCTGAAACCTCATCAAGATATTAAAAATATATAGATAGTAAAATTAATTGTGATATTTTGGCCTCTAAGCAGTGCAGCTAGTTGAGATAGTTTTTAAATAATGTAACGAAAGTTGGTCTTATCATTACAACACCAAGTTGAAGTTTGGAGTATGCAATGGAAGCATAAGGTAGCCTAAGGCTAAATTAGGCGTGGTTCACTCACTCTCCCGAGCTTGCCCTGCATGTTTTGTAAAGTCAAGAAAAATTTCGAGAGGTCGAAAATTTGCTTCGAATTTGGACCTCAACAGTACTGTGATGGAATACTGAATAGACTATCAAAGGATGGTTTATCAGAATTCGACAAGTAGACAAAACGACGTGTATTGAACAGAATTGAGAGTTTCTTGAAGAATAGTTGTTAAAAAGTTTTTTTAATAAATATTTCATTGTTCAGACTTTGTTATTTTTTGATATAACATCGCAAACAAAACATTCTCTCTAATTGCTCCGGTGCCGACGAGTGCTAGATGAAAAAGTTAAATGCGCATGCACAGTCTTATTGGTTTCATTGGACTAATTGTTAAATCGGTCATCAAATAGTTCATAGTTCAAATAAATTGAACTCCTGTCGTCGCTAGGGACTTGACCTTTGACATTGTTATGGAATGATGCTGATGTTTGAAATGTTAAAGCTAATATTTCAGAGCAGACAGAAAGAATTCTGCCGGTGCGCCATCTGGTACCCGAAGGTAACGGCAACCAAAGAAAGTCGCTGCTAAAACAGCAGCATACTTCTTGGTGAAACGCCACGGCGCGTCTTCTTTGAGCCACCAGAGAAGCGCGGGTTCTATATGCCGCTGCATATTAGAGCCGATATACGAGGGTTGCTCTATACCTCCGTCAATCCACCAGTACGCAGACAGCTGTTTTACGCTTATTAGCGATCATCAGTGCGCCATAGGTCGATTGACGGAAATAGAGAGCATCAATTTTTCCCGCGCTTCTCTGGTGGCGCAAAGAGGACGCGCCGTGGCGTTCCACCAAGAAGTATGCTGCTATTTTAGCAGCGCCTTTCTTTGGTTGCCGTTACCTTCGGGTACCAGATGGCGCACTGGCAGAATTCTTTCTGTCTGCTCTCACATGTTTCACATGTTTAGTAAACATGGAAAAATTGATGCTCTCTATCTCCGTCAATCGACGTATGGCGCGCTGATGATCGCTAATATGCGTGAAACAGCTGTCTGCGTACTGGTGGATTGACGGAGATATAGAACAACCCTCTAATATTTCAGAAACCCCACATGTCCCAAAATCACTATTTTGAGGAAATCTGAAATAACTCTTGTATCTGAAAAAGACTTGATGATCTATAAAAATAACTATTCCAACATAAAGTATGTTTATCTAGTGTCAAATTTCTAATAAGAGAGAAGTATAACAGAACTTCCGGTGCTGTGACAAAAAAAAGAAATAGCGTTGAACATATGGGGTTTCTCAAATAAACACAGAACATTCTTTGCCTTTGCGGTAGCCGAACATGCGATTAAGGAAGGAGGCTACGAGTATAGGATCAAGTTTGAAAAAACTCAGGTTCTTGCCGCAACATCTTCAGACTATGCCAGACTTCACAGAGAAACCATCGAAATACAAAAAATGGAGTCAAGTTGATTGACTCAGTACTTCCCACACATAATAGTTGCAACCAAATCATCGCCCGCCTGTCGTCAAAAAACATCCAACACAAAAACTAGTAAATAGTTTCCTAAATCTCTCTGTAGGAACTAAAACGACATAATTCAGCTTCAACTGGACGAAACGAAACAATCAGGAACCCCCAAATTGCTTAAAAACGAAGTTTGAGCTATTTTTATATTTTTAGATTTTTATTATTGCTGCGCCGCCACTGACACGATTTTTGAAAACCATATGCATTTTTCATCCTTGCCGCGGTAATAATACTGTGTCTAAGTTTCATTAAAATTAATTCCATAATTTCCATGTTACTAAATTCAGAACGACCTGAATCAATACCTACCCCTACCAATACCAAATCCCTTGATTTTTGTGATAGCCAAGGCAATGTTCGGATGGACCTAACAAACGTCTATTATGCCGCTAGGTCTTTCTTTCACAGATCAATGGACACTATTATAAATGGAATAAATTTTTGAGTTTTACAACCCCCCACCCCCTAACCACCCCAATTTCACCCCCACCCAAAAAAAAAGTAAAAAATGATCAGAAACCCCTAAAACGCCGAAAAACAAAGTTTGAGCTATTTTTACATTTTTAGTTTTTTTATTATTTTATTGCCGCGCCGCCACTGGCACGATTTTTCCAAAACATGCGCGCTTTCCATCCTCGCCGTGGTAGTAATACCGTGTCAAAATTTCATTAAAATCCATTCGATAATTTTGGCGTTAGGTCCCTTGGTTTCTATTATAAGCAAGGCAATGTTCGGATGGACCTAAAAAATTGTATTATGGCGCTAGGTCTTTCATTCACAGGTCATTAGAGAGCCCATTATGAATACAACAAATTTTTCAGTATTACAACCCCCTACCCCCCAACCACCCCAAATTCACCACCACCCAAAAAAAAGTAGAAAATGATCAGGAACCCCTAAAACGCCTAAAAACGAAGTTTGAGGCGTATTTGAAATTTTTCGTTTTTTGCTAATTACTCCGCCCCCCGTATAACGATTTTCAAAGTTATAGGAACATTACCTACTACGACCCCACATTATAACGCTGCCCAAATTTCATCACAATCCATGTAGCGGTTACTGAGATTACGAGGGTAGAAAAACGCGACAGACAGACCGACAGACAGACAGACCGACAGACAGACCGACAGACAGACCGACGGAAATGAGTGACGTGGATTTTCGTTATGTACACATCATAAAACGCCCAAAAAACGTATTATCTCAAAATCGAAAATTTTCGCGATCACAATACTCCCCTCACCTATCGGTGTGGGAAGTAAAACACCACAATAATTCCAAAATAAAAGAAGTAATACGGAAGGTCAACCGGACATAAGTACCCATCTTAAAGGACCTGAAGACACTGCCATATCGCAAAGGGGCAAGGGGTTGGGCTACGTCACCCTTAGCATGTATAAATACAGGTGCAGATCCATCAGCCGTGAGTATTTTGGAAGTCGCCGAAGTGAAATAGCTTCTGAAGATGCCATCCACTCGTGACGGCGAAACGTTAAGCCTTAACGCTAAGCGACGCTGGCCTAAAAACCCAAGAACCACAAATTTATCTTTTGGGATTCGTCCTAGAATAGAACAAATAAATACTTTATTTGATTTGATGGAGAGTATTTGTGCTTTGGTAGCGGTTTCTCATACGTAGCTGCCCAGCCAGGCAGAACCGAGCATGTCCGTAGAACTTCTAATTGAATAAAACAGGGAATTCTTTCGGTTCTGAGAGACTAGAGGCAGCGAGCAGCGGGCAGATTGGCCGCTGTCGTTCTCAAAAGGAATTACCGTAGTCGATTTGGCTGGGAATTCATTTAAAGGAAAAACCAACCAGATACGAATTGTTCCTGTTACTTTTCCGAAAGTGGGCATTCCCATCCGCTACGAATTGCATTCGTTTCTTCATGGACACGTTCCTCTTTGATCGCTGCTGCTTTTGTTGTGTTTGCTCTACGTACTCGAGAGGTGTTTCAGATACTTAACAGTAACAGTAAACTTACAAGAGCTCGGTGCAACTTTAAAAGGATTTGTCAGAAAATAATAAGACTACTGCTGTAGAATAGCAATCAACTATATATCAAAACCTTTCCTTCAAAGTAGGTTCTCAAAGTCAGAAGGTACCATTCGAGTGAAACTGTTATTGGCCGCTTCTTTATTGTGACTTCAAGTCCATCATAAGTTTGGTAGCATTTCTTTTTCAAATATATGCTACTTTATTCCTTTTGCTTTTTGTGCAAACTTGCCATTGACAAGGATGCTCCACTCACCAAAGTGGCATATCAAAGCCTATAGCGCTGTAGAAGCGCTGCGAGAAGGATAAGTATCTGTGCATGTTAGATTTGAAACGCTGCAGATTGCAGCCGTCGGGAAACAAAGTCCTCGGAAGTTCATTCTACAGCGTCGAAGTTTTTCAAAAGAAGGAATGCTGAAGGAGACTGGTTCGAGGAGTAGGCACCTCGACCTGGTAAGGATGAGCTTGCAGAGCCTCTCTAATGTTCCTCGTTCGGACTACCTTTGCTGCTATCATCTAGGAGAGCTCACTCGAACATCTCCCGTGATAGAATCTGTAAAACAGGGATAGGTCAGCCACCCTCCTTCGATGTTTCAGACTGTGCAGGTCCTTTGTGAGGTTAGGCTTATCGATTAGTCTAATTGCTCTCTTCTGGATAGTGTCCAGAAACTTTAGAGAGTCTTTCGGAGCACATCCCCACACATGGGAGCAATACTCCGACGATGGTCGGATCTGTGTCTTGTAGAGCAGCAGTAGTTGCTCTGATTGTATACAGCTTCCTACAGCAGAACAAACCTTCAAGCTTCTGGGATGCCGTTTTAGCAATACTGATGACGTGGTCGTGCTAGGACATGTTGTTGTTGATGTTGATTCCCAAAAGCTTGACGGAAGGTGACTTGACTATTGGGTGACCCTCCATTTCCACAGTTTGTTGGTAAGCCAACGTGGGACTTCTTAGTCTTAGTACTTTAAACTGTACTTTATTTACTAATTCCCACTCGACAATTGTTTCGATATCTACGTTAATGTGTGAGGCATATTGCTGTCGCTGACGATCCGTCTCTTGGAATGATAGTGGCTTGCCTGGATCTGTGCAAGAAGCACTAAATGCTTTTAATGCTGCCTGGCTGTCAGAGCAGATAGAAAAGCAGATAGGTTCCTAAGCCTCTGAATTTCGTGAATACGAGAGGCACAAGCTAAAATCGCATATATTTCTGATCTTAAAACTGTAATGTACTTACTACCATGTATGTGAGTTAACCCTGTTCCTATGAGCTTCTATAGAAGTTAGTCCATAGCAAGCCCATCTGAAATGTGGACGTGGAGGAGAATGCTGAGAGTCCCTTATACCGCCCATCGAACTAATGTTTCCATACTGAATGAGCTCGATGATCCAAAGAGACTATCCTCCATTGTGTCGACGAGAATGCTTACATTCTTCGGACATATTCACAGAAGCGATAATATGGAGAAATTTGTAGTTCAGGGTCACGCCCCGAGTGGACCACGCCGCGTCCGTTCCCCTACTCGCAGAGTGGATACGACGAAACAGTTGCTGGATATGAGTATCAAGGGCACCACTGAACCTACAGTGAATCGCGAACGATGGCGAGCTACAGTTCTCAAAACAATTGATAATATTCGTGTCGGCAATGCTCTAGCTCCGATTTAAAATGTATTTTACGAGTTTACGACATGTCTGTTAAGACATTGTGACTATGATGAGAGGATCCCATTTGGTAATTTTTCGACACAAAATGGCTAGAGTACTATAAAACATTCTCAACAAGCGGACTCAAACAATCATCATCATCATAGTCACTATGTCTTAACAGACATGTTGTGAACTCGTAAAATGCATTAAGTCGGAGCTAGAGTATTGCCGACACGAATATTATCAATAGTTTTGAGCACTGTAGCTCTCCATCGTTCGCGATTTGTTGTCAGGCTAGTGGCGCTCTTGACACTCATATCCAGCAACTGTTTCGTCGTATCCACTCAGCGTGTGGGGGACGGCCACGGCGCCGCCCACTCGGGGCATGACCCTGAACTACAAGTTTCTCCATATTATCGCTTCTGTGTATATGTCCCAAGAATGTAAGCATTCTCATCGACACAATGGAGGATAGTCTTTGGATTACCGACCTCATCCAGTATGGAGACGTTAGTTCTATGGGCGGTATAAGGAACTCTCAGCATTCTCCTCCATGTCCACATTTCAAAAGCGTCTATGCGAGCTCGATCTGCCTTTTTAACAGTCCAAGTTTCCGAAGCATACAAAAATATGGAGAACACAAGAGGCTGAACCAGCGACATTTTTGTAGCTTTAGTGATGTTATGGTCACGCCATATTTTAGTAAGCTTTGTCATGGTCATACATGCCTGTTGAATGCGCCGACGAATCTCATTTTCACAGCTACCCGAATTATCGATCAAAGAACCGAGGTATATAAAATTTTGAACTACTTCACAACGGCCTATTGACTTTATTTCTCGATAATCATCATGCTCTCTATCTACGATCATAACCTTGGTCTTATTGTAGTTAATACCAAGCCCATACTCTGCACTACGTTGTTCTAAGATGTTCAATAGAGCTACTAATTCTTCCTGAGAAGCTGCAATAAGGGTTGTATCGTCAGCAAATCTTAAGTTGGATATTTTGCTTCCGCCAATAGTTACACCGCCATTCCAGTTGTCTAATACCTGTCTCATCAAAAATTCAGAGTAAATGTTAAACAACATCGGAGATAATATACATCCCTGACGAACTCCTTTTCTGATTGCAGTTTGACTAGACAGGTTACCATCAATTCTTACACGAGCCGAATTAGACTCGTAGAGTTGCTGTATGAGAAACACTAGGTGATAAGGAACTCCCATAGAGATGAGGATTTCCCACAGTTTAGGCCACTTTACGTTATCAAACGCCTTAGAATAGTCCACAAAGCAGATAAAAACAGGAAAATAATGCTCTCTGGCTTTTTCAATAATTTGTCTTAAGTTTAAGATCTGTTCACGCGTACCGCGTCCTTTCACGTAACCTGCCTGCGCCTGAGAAATTTGCCAGCCAATAAAACCCTCCAAACGAGATTGTAAAATATACAGTAGAACCTTACTTGCATGAGAGATTAACGAAAGTAGGCGATAATTGTCTGGATTTGTTGGAGATCCTTTTTTATGAAGTGGATCAAAAATGGATGTGCACCATTCATCTGGCCAAACACCGGAGGACCAGACACTCTTACAAATATTATGTAAAAGGGACATGCCGTCATCAAACTCAAACAATAGGCAAGAATAATTACGCAAATGCCGATCTCTGCAGTGGTCTTAATGCGAAAAGACACTCCAAACTATGCTACAGTCGTATAATTTATAGTGGTGCGGCGCATACCTCATTTCCAGTTGCATGTCCAAGAACGAGACCCGGCCATCATTTCGCTGCCGCTGCCACCGCCGCGGGCAATCAAATTACCCGGGACCGAACCGTATTAATGACCGAAGAAAGCTTTATTATATTCGGCGCAGCAACGGCAGTGCGGGCCGCTCGGCAATCTTAGCAAGCCATAAACACGACATATCGCATGTCCCCCGATAAGCTGCCTCCCCCTTTCACGATGATTTGAGGAGGGAGTCGAATGGAGGCTTTCTTGCAGTACAACTACAGATGCTCCGATACCCTGTAATACAGCTCTGCAGTCATTTGGAATAAATTAGATTTGCGAGTTTTGTCGATAAGGTACGGAAATCCAAGTTTCAGTGACGAGCTTCAAGTGTGGGTGTGTTATTTAATTTTTTAGTAATATCTTATTCATTCTACATTCTATGGATCGGTTATCCTGCGTCTTGTCTAATCTTACGATATATATGTTGATTGAAAGTTTATGTGGAGTTTGTATTTAACAATATTTACCAGACCTCCTTGACTACGTCACTCACTTGCGAAACAGAGCGATAGAAAATCATGGCGAATCCCGTATTGTTGAACTTGACATATCGAAAGCCTTCGACAGAGTATGACATGAGGACTTCTGGTCAAGCTTGCTGCTTATGGACAACTACCTGGCCTGCAACTACTCCTGCTCTACAAGGTACAGATACGACCATTGCTGGAGCTCCCATGTGTGGGGATGCGCTCCGAAGCACTCTCTAAAGCTTCTGGACACTATCCAGAAAAGAGCGATTAGTCTTATCGATACGTCTAACCTCACAAAGGACCTCCACAGCCTGGAACATCGAAGGAGGGTGGCTGACCTATCCCTGTTTTACAGATTCTATCACGGAAGATGTTCGATTGAGCTCTCTTAGATAATAACACCACAGGCCGTCCAAACCAGGAAAACTAGAAAACCTCTGCGAGCTCATCCTTACCAGGTCGAGGTCCTTACCCCCGAACTAGTCTCCTCCAGCATTCCTTCTTTTAGAGAACTTCGACGCTGTGGAATCAGCTGCCGGGGAATTTGTTTCCTGACGGCTACAACCTGCAGCGTTTCAAATCTAACGTGAACCGATACTTACCCTCTCGCAGCGCTTCTACAGCGCCATAGGCTTTAAGCCTTTGCGGGAGGCCGACCATAAAAAATAAATAAAATGCTTACTACTACTACAAACAATACTAGGAAAATTTTGCAGCTCAGATTTACTTATTTTGATTTATTAATACCTCACAGTCACTGAAACTATATTTACAAATTCCTTGTCTTCTCCACCACAGTGACCAAAACCCAAAACTTCTATATAATCGAGTTAGTAGTAGTTTCTCAAAGTTCTAGGGCTTCAAAAAGCCGCTCGAAAATTTTATTATAAAACCGACCAGGGTTCGTACTTACGTATGTCTGTCGAAAATTATGAAATATCCTTGGAGGAGCGTGAATGCAGGACCGAACACGGCGTGGAGTAGAGCCGAAGTTGGGAGTATCCGCAAAGTTACCCCTCTTTAATGGATTTCTGGAGTTAAATATACTTATTCCTCATTCCTCTAAACTCGCTTCATCCCCCGAATTCAAATTTATAATTAACCGGGACCGAGGGGTTCAACTTTCTGGCAACTTTCACGAATTACTGAGAACGGATCGCAGGGTGCTTGCTAATCTGGCATCCTCGAACCACCGTTTTTGGTAACGTTTTGTCACTATACAGACCACGGAGATCACCTTAGTTACTGTGTAGTCAACGTAAATTGACCAGCACGGCGTAGGTAAGGGAAGCAGGCAGCGATCATCATTATTATGTCGAGTGTAAATAAGGATAGAGAAAATAAGTAAAACAAGGACATTGAATATTGTTTGCAGCGATTATTCAACCACGATACTGCACCGCCTTTAAGGTGTGGAAGAAAATCTGCTGGTGCCGGTTGCAGTTGTAAGTTTTATGAACTAAATAACTAGGATTAAAATTATTTGCCGTTTCCTTTATAAATAAAATAAAATAAGACGTAAAAGAAAGAAATAGGATAAATTAACAGTAGATTTGAATATATCATATAGCATATAATTTTTCATTTTGGTATCAAAAATAAATTAAGGCATCCAAAGGAAAACCATACGAACTATGATCCACATTGATATCAGAGTGTCTTGCAGAAACTTATTCAAGTCGCATAAAAAATTAACTGTATATGCCTTATTCATACTCATCTAAGTAATATGTTATATCAAACAGTATAATTCTAGTATTACTGTTCGATTCGACGTTAGCTCAGCTAGTGGCTAATACCTCCGAAATACATATACCATTCAACTTCTTCAACATGGCTTAGTTGCATCAGCGAAAGGTCTGATCACTTTACTCATCAAATTTTACATCTTGCCGGCATCTAAAAAATCAATAAAACTGTTTCCAAACAGCTATAAAATGGAGAATCCAGTATATAGCATTCATGAATATATGGACCTAAATGTAAGCTAGTCTATAAAAATCTGTGATCAGTAGTTAGGTTCTGTATTTTCTATTTATGTACATATCGATTTTATACCTATTTAGACTTTAAGACAATGCTTATACCAATTTTTTTGCTAGAAAGAATAAATAAATACTACTATCCGATTAATATTGATATAGGCGTCCCTCAGGAATCAATTTTAGGACCAGTATCATTCGAACCCTACATCAGTGACCTTGAGAATTATATCACCCATGGTATTTTTACATTTTATACTTACTGTGTAACAAATCCGATGAACTTTTACAAAAAAAAAACTGTAAGCATGACATTTATGACACCTTGGCTCTCCAATCGCCACCTTCATATGAATTTAGAGAAGACATCCACTCTAAGGTTCCACATAGTGCAGGAACAGTTAAGCACACCTTGGTCTCCAAACTAATTTCTTTGAGTTGACTTTCCTCGATAAAAATTAAATTATTAGGACTGCATTCATATGAGCACGTTACCTTTAAAGTTGACTCTAGTCATTTGGTTTCCAAGTTGAGTTCTCATTCATTCCGTATTTTGGAAGGAAGGTGATCTCCTAAGTGCAAAGCATATAAGCCCCATGTTCATGTCGTGGGTGCTCCATAAAAACTACGGACTTAAATAAAGACCTCTAAAGAAGTCGCGAAAACGTCAGTAGAGGGTTTACCACTCAATGTACGCGATTTTAATGATGAACCAATAAAACGCTATGAATAAAAAACGCTCACAATAACTCCAAACAGTTATTAAAAAAAAGTTATATAAGCACGTAATACCGATAATTGACTATCCAACTTCTCTGTACTACAATCATAAACGTAGATATAAAGATAAGTGCTTAAAACAGGAACATCAAAACAAATAAAAAAACGCTCCAACCGTGCAGAATGCAGCAACACAATGGCTACCGTTTTAATATTAATCATTTTTTCAAATGTAATAGCTTTTTGTATCTCTTCATACATACAGTTCTACTGTGTTCGAATAAAATTTCTGCAGTTCCAACCTATGCGGGATATTTTGCAAATAAAGGAGCGCGTTTGAAATTAAATTCTATCCATTTTGTATCCTTCCAAACCAGTGGCGGCGGTTCAAACTTTTGGATGTTCCAATATGGTCCTGCAGAATATGAAACAGATATTATCTACTGCCGTTCAATGTAAATGTTATGTATTTAGAACGTACCGCTTATGGCCACGGTCTAGATAAAGTCATCATCATAGTCACAATGTCTTAACACACATGTTGTGAACTCGTAGAATCCATTAAGTCGGAGCTAGAGTACTGCCGACACGAACATGATCAATAGTTTTGAGAACTGTAGCTCGTCATCGTTCGCGATTTACTGTCAGTTCAGCGACGCTCTTGATACTCACATCCAGCAACTGTTTCGTCGCATCCACCCAGCATGTAGGGGAACGGCCACGGCGCCGCCCACTCGGGGCGTGACCCTGAACTAGAAGTTTGTCCATATTATCGCTTCCGTGAATATATCCGAAGAATGTAAGCATTCTCGTCGACACAATGGAGGATCTTGGATCTTTGGATTACCGAGCTCATCCAGTACGGAAATATTAGATCGACGGGCGGTATAAGGAACCCTCAGCATTCTATCTAGATAAAGTATAGCGTATTAAGCTCGCAGTAATGGTAATAACTTACTTGTTGCAACTACAAACTATTGACAACTAGTGACCAGAAGCCAAAAAGTCAAAAAAACACGGAAAAAAGCAGACTTGAGTATTTTTAAACAATATTGTGTGGTACGATTGTTGGTAATTTTTCTACATATTGTAAGATATTTCCAAAAGATTGTTGGATGAAGTTTCATTGGGTCTAGCAACATATTCCACCAAATTGCGTAGGCTTGCTATGGACTCTTTCACAATCGGAGTATGTAGCTTTTCTAGACAAACTATTCAGCTTCCCTTTCCGCAATCATGCGATAGAAAAGTTCACATAGTGTTAAGCATTTTCCCACAACGTATTGTTAAAAAATCCACAAAACTGTGTTGAAGAAATCTGAAAGAGTCTGCGCAAGTCCGTGTCTTTCTAATTCTTTTCTTGTTGAGTTTCCATTTGGTTTGTGCCTGTGTATGAACAACCGACGGCGACGTATGGAGCATATAATTTATACCTATATCTAATTACCTATAGAAGATACCAGATACCATATATTTTAAGAAATGGAGGGTTTGATTGCATTCCTATTTTTCTGGGTAAGTACTAGTTTATTTATTTGTGTCATTGTGATACAGACAGGCAGTCATAAGAGTTTGTAATTAAATGTGGAAGCAACGACTTACGTGTGTTATTTTTGAAATGTATTTTGATTAGAAAATATAAAGCTGTGTCCGCTAGTACCTATTGAACAGTTGTAGAAAAAATTCACGGGCAAAACTTTATATGTCGGAGATTATGATTGTATACATAAATAAGTGTAAATGATTACGTAATGGCTACGTTTTATTGCTGTCGTTTGTCTAAAAGTAATGTCAATATGGACGCTGCAGCTACATGGCAGAAATCGATATAGGGCTGTTTTCGTTCAGTGAAATTACCATGTTTTTCACATTTCTATGGAGGATTATTATTATAGCGCATAGAATTATTTAAACATAATAGGCTCAAAATCGAAAAAGCTACGGATCTTTATTTTATGCGGCGAAAGCTCACCGCTGTATAACGCCATAACGTCTTTCAAGTCCAGACAGGGTTACAGGGGCATTTTCATTTGTATGGATGTGAGGTAGTATTTATCTGTACAGCAAATAGCAGCAGAATAGCAAAATATTGATTTATGCGAATGTTTCTATGTTAGACTGTTTTAGAATTTACTAATTTGAAATTAACTATACGGGTTGGAACTCTGGCTTGAATGATCTGAAGCGTTTTCTGGCGGTCTTAGGTATTCGAATACATATTTGTCAGGCATTAATCGCTGACGTCATAGACTTCAACCAGCGCTAGAATTAACAGTTTTGAAAACATCTCAGAAACGGCGCCAAACTTTAAACAAGCAACCTATCTATTTTCGATGTATTTTTGTGACAGGATGTACTTGGCACCACTTTGGTACTCGTGTTAACAATAGTCAGTATTGAGAATGGATATTTTAAGTGCCCTGGCAGCAGTTGTTCTTGATTTGGCGAATCAACAAGAGGAAGAATTGCTTCAAAATACTCTAAATATTTATGAAATGTTTTTGAAAGAACATTTAAATGGGTTTTTATCGGTTATACTAACCCACAAAGAAGAGCATCCAAAAATTCCGGGATTTGCAGAAAATTTGCTTGGCCAATATATTGAATACGCCAGTAATTAAGAAATACCCCAGCCCCAGCTGCACTTCCATCATATCTTGTTTTATTTCGTTGTTGTGTTTTGTGTTGGTTCATTCGAAATTTTTGAAATTACGATGATAGGCTATGATGACAGCATTACAATTACATGACAATTACAAGCGATAATTGCGGTTATGTTTGTTTGAAACTAACGTTCGGTTGGTTTTGAATCGGTTTGAATACATTTTGAAATATTGTTACCATGACGTCATCGTTTCAATGCCAGAACGAATGTATTTGAAACGCAGACGAATACGTTTTGAATGCATGGGCGCCAGAAAACAGCCATGAAGATACTGCATTATTTATGCTACGTTATTATTATTTTTATTTTTATTTTTCAGTGCCATTGGACATCCAAACTATCCAGTCAATGATGATTATTAGGAAGTGAATATCATTGTGGTCATACATATATGCCAGTGTGATTATTTTTTGTATTCTTCTTGTGAACACCTTTTTTTTGTATGAAAATAAACCATTGTATACACGCCTCATTTTACTTTTGCCTCCACAACTACCTCACTCATCACATTTATTATGGATTATTAAACCCCAATTTTGTAGTAGTCACAATATTGTTCAAAATTTTACTACAACAATGTGTTAAATGATATACATTTTGTGAAATATTAGTACATTGACTGAGTCGCCTATTAGTCTACAAATTGTTGCTATCCTGTTGTTACAATATTTGTATAAAAAATCCACAGAGGTCATAAATAAACTCTCTCGGTGGTAGTAATATGGAACACAATTGTTGGGTCCACAGCTCCACAACTTAGTGTTACAAATATATACAAGTTGTTATTGTCCCTATATCATCCACAATTTGTAGTGAAAATACCTACAATTGTGGAAAAATTTACAGCAGCCTTTTTTCCGTGAAGGAAGACATGCATCTTTATCTAATTCTAAGTTTAAATGACGAAGAAAAGTATTCAAAGAATCTCTTCCGTGAGGCCAAACTACAAGTCTCGTCAAAAAATTGGAACCTGCATTTTGGTTTTAAAATACTGTTGTACAATTCTTCTGCGTCTCCAGTCGAATTGCCATTCTCTGAACGGGACACGGTAGTATGGTGCTTTCCCAACATAAGAGCAATACTTCAGGCCAGATCTCATCTAAGTTTTATATAGATGATGAGAGGTATTTTCTGGATAGATATGCAAGCTTTTTACCAGCAGCTGTTGCAATTAACGCAACGTATTCGTACCAGATCAGTTTTCCTGTAATGTTGACTCCTAAGAGCTTGAATGAGTGACTCCTTGGTAGAGCTTGATTGTTCATTAGAACCTGGTGCTGGCTTAGGCACTTATTTGATAGCATGCAATACTAGATCTTGGAAGCATTACATTTAACCATATTCTTAAGCCCCCAAGCGGTAATGGTATCTAGACCTTGTGAAAGTGAAGCTGCCACTGCCAGTCTTCTGCGTTCCAGCTCGACCACAGAGATTGGTCAATTGCTCATGATGCCTAGATGCAAAGTAGTATCATCCGCAAAATTGTGGATTGGGTTTGTAGTGCTAGAGAGTAGTTCATTGATGTGGGGCAGATACAACGTCGGAGCCAATACTGATCCCTGCGGAACCCTAACAGTGATGTTATGGATGGAAGAGCCGTCTACCCATCTGCGAGCTAACCGCAAAGCTTAACAGAAAGGCCGTAAGACGCAAGCTTGTTTAGGAGAGCTGCATGCCGCAGTTGATCAAAAGCCTTTGAAATATCGAGGGCAACGACGTGAGCCTCGCCAAACAAATGGACGAGTTTGCTTCTTGTTGAAGTTGCAATGGGCTTATGTAGTAGCAGATATTTTCATAGAAGCCAAGACCAAGGTTTTTCCCGTTAGCACGCCACTGTTTCGAGCGCTCTCACAGATGCCCGTTTGAATGAATTTTTAGTCTCATTTAAAAATGTGAAGTAATAAAGTGTTCTGAGAGGGTACATTTGGAAACGGCCAAGGTAATTTCTGATACGATATTAAGTTTTGCATTCAGTAGCGATGAAAAGACCTTCTTATTTGTACCTTCAGGATAATTGCGATAGCACTGCTACTGGTGAAGATTAAGCATAGAAATTTCTTATTTCGCAGGCATTAACGTTATAAGCTGCTACTAAACCGTTCTTACGAGATCTTTATGGAGAAAACAGTTTTGTGTTCCATAGTGGAACTGAATTTAATTCCTTCTCTCCTTATATAATTCTTCTCATGTACTAGCTGTCTAGACTTCACAAGAGCTAGAATAGAAGGTGTGAGCTATAGTGTGGAGGAGTGTAAGAAATTAGGAGGACATCTAATTGAATTTCTTCGAGCTGTTTTAAGTATATATGAAGAATATTATTGAAAAACTCAGTCATTAACAATAAAGGTACTGAGGGACCTTACAGTAAAAATAAGGGCTGGTTTGAACAACTGTCTTCCGACAAAGGCTCAAGACGTTGGTGTGGCCAAAAAACATCTCTCCATTGCATGCGGCTAAATTTGTAAAAACATTTTGGTATCTTCTCCACCACCCTAAAATATTCTTAGAATTGTTAGCTCGTGGATAAGATAAGTAATAATTTTTAAATTTCATAATGGTGCCATTTTCTCCTTCAGAGCGATAAAATATTTAGATTTTATGGACCAAATTGCATATAGTTTATTTTTCAATCTGCTTCTTTCCATTTGGGTCCTACTCACTCCTATCTTTTTTTAGATCGGTTCTTGGTCGGCACTAGTTTTTTACCATCGAATTTATTTCGATGGAATTCCAACGTAGAGATAACATAGGATTTTTATTTCTTGAACAAAAATTTGAAGTAAAAATAACTAGATACTAAATAGAAATAGATAAGAGCATTATTTGCCAATACATTCGCAGCAAACTCCACTGTAAAGTCCCATCCAGTGCTCAGTTATCATTCATACCGAGAGTACCCCAAGTCATGAGCGAAATAACGTTCAGAACAAAAATAGTTCGGAAGGTGCTGCAGTCACTTGACATTAATAAGGCGCATGGGCCCGACGTGATCCCCTCCATTGTTGTCAAGAAGTGCGCACCGGAGCTCGCTCCCATATTTACCCGCCTCTTTCGGTTGTCTTACGATTCCGGCATTTTCCCAAAAGACTGGAAAACAGCTTGCATCCAGCCGGTGCCAAAAAAGGGATCCAAAACTGATCCGAACAACTACAGACCTATAGCTCTGCTTTCTGTAATCAGTTAAGTGATGGAGAGATGAGTCAACCAAGAGCTCATTAAATACCTAGAGCTCCATCACTCAATCAATGACAGACAATATGGATTCCGACACCAAAGATCAACTGGAGATCTCTTGGCTTACATCACTCATGTGTGGAGCAAACTCATCCAGTCATTTGGCGAGGCTCACGTCGTTGCTCTCGATATTTCAAAGGCATTCGATCAACTGTGGCATGCAGCTCTCCTAAACAAGCTCCCGTCTTATGGGCTCGCTATTAAGCTCTGCGGTTGGCTCGCAGACTTCTTCTCAGGTCGGAAAATCTCTGTCTTGGTAGACGGCTTTTCCTCTTCTTTCCATAGCATCAATGCCGGGGTTCCGCAGGGATCAGTAGTGGCTCCGACATTGTTTCTACTTCATATCAATGATCTACTCTCTAGCACTACAAACCCAATCCACAGTTTTGTGGATGACAGTACGCTGCATGCAGGCATCATGAGCAATAGACCGATCTCTGTGGTCGAGCTGGAACGCAGAAGACTGGCAGTGGCAGCTTCACTTTCAAAGGATCTCGATACCATTACCGCTTGCGGGCTTAAGAATATGGTTAAATTTAATGCCTCCAAAACCCAGTATTGTACGCTATCAAACAAGAAGTACCCAAGCCAACACCAGGTTCTAATGAACAACCAGGCTCTGCCAAGGAGTCACTCATTCAAGCTGTTAGGAGTCCAACATTACAGAAAATCTGATCTGGCACGAACAGGTCGCGTCAATTGCAACAGCTGCTGGTAAAAAGCTTGGGTACGTATTTAGAGCCAGAAAGTATTTCTCACCATGTAACCTCCTCATGCTATATAAAGCCCAGATAAGACCTTGCCTGGAGTATTGCTCTCATGTCTGGGGAGCTGCTGCCCCTACTATCCTGTCTATTACTAGATGCCGTGCAGAGAAGGGCAATTCGACTAATTGGCGATCCGGCCTTAACGCGCCACCTTCAGTCACTTTCTCACCGGCGTGTTGTTGGTGACCTCTCACTCTTCTACCGATATTCCAACGGAATCTGCTCCTCTGAGCTATCCTCTATCGTTCCGCCGCTCACTGCTCCTATCAGATGTACCCGTGCGACCGCTGCATCTCATCCTAATACGGTCGTTCTTCATACATCAAGAACTGAGCGGTACAACCGCACATTTATGCCCAGGGTGTCCAAGGCTTGGAATAGACTGCCAGAAGATGTATTTATTGGGCCTGCGGGTATTGGCCCATTCAAATCTCGCGTTAACAAACTTCCCCTAACATAACCCTTTCACAGCTGCCGCGGTACTTTGGTATTTAGGCCCTGCCTGCGCGGTCTGCTCAGTTATATAAAAAAAAATTATTCAAGCAATTGGCATCAATGCGTGCCGTAAATTTGACAACAGCGCAAAACATAGTGCATCGTCAGCAGCTCTCACACGGTTCGTCAGACTAATCAGTGGTAATGCAGTTGCAGTAGCGCAACCCTTTGGTTTGCATGCCGTCAGAAGCGGCGGGAAAGAAATTGATTTCCCTTCAATGACTCGACGTACCGCCGCCGTCGTTCGCCCCATCTGCAATTCAACGCTCACTCTGTTTCTGATGCTGCTCGGCATTGCTAATGTTGTTATCATCCCGTCTATCTCCCATTCGGATTCCAATACGCACGGAAATGGACTGTGCGAATATCATCGGCAGTCCTTTTATGGCCGTTTGCGACGGTTGCGCGCTTAAATCTACCCCTTAACAGAGTCAGGCTACATAACACAATTTGAAATTGAAGTGGATTAGGAGTTAGCTCAAAGAAGATCTCACATTGTGAAAGTTAACCATAACCTGGTGGATCACAAAATTATGTCAGAACTGTGGTTGCCAATATTTTTTGGTTTATATATACACACATAAAAATAAATTCTCAAGTAAAGAATTGTGATATTCTTGTAAATACATACTCACAACAAGAATATCGGTTCTCACTCTAAGAAAGAATATTTGATGAGAAAATTATAGAAAATTTGTACCAAGAATAATATATTTTGATTTATATACTTATTTTAAAGAAATATGCTCCGAAAAAAATATAATTTTCTTTGCAATCAAGGCTATAATAATTTAATAACAAATATTTCATAATTTTATATCAAGATTATCATTTTTTTCAGCGGTGTCCAGTTTACTTCTATCAAGAATATAGACAGCTTGCAAATGCGAACTTTCATTCACAATATGATAATCTTGGTTTGAAAATGAACGCTGTTTTACAAGCACACCATATATTTGTATCAAGTAAATCACTTATTTGACGTCTACCAACGTCGGAGTGCGCAGGCGCGCAGCGTATCACGGGTCAACTCTAACTTCTTCACCCTCTCTACTCAACAGCCTGTTGCCCGTCCGCGTCCGCGCCGCCATTATCGGCTTTCGGATTGTCGCATTCGCCGCCGTCTTTAGCACCGTAGCGTAATACCTGCATCCTGGATCCTGCATAATAGTATCTAGTCAACTGTTAAATAAATTGCCATTGCCACGTGATACCCGTGATACCACCGTCAACCATCAGTCATCGAATCTGTCAGTAGTGCTGGGCCACCGCCATTTGAGTCGCGTCCCAGTTCCCATCAGCTCTCTTATCACTGGATCTATCCAACCATGAATGAGCTATTAAAAAAAATGGGATGCGAAGACCTGACTCAGGTGTTCTTAGATAAGTACTAAGTATATTAAAAGTGATTTAAGAAATTTTGCAGAACTATTTCTCCAGAAAAATTTCTACATGCTCATAGAAGAGTTTGAATTCTCAAATTAATACTACTAGATTCCTCATCCAAGAATATCACAATTTAGAATAAAGTTACTTGTAAAGCTACTTGCGTCAAGTTTATGAAATGCTCCAAGCTAAGATTATGAGATACTTCGGTCAAGATTACCATGTGCTTGATTTACGATTTTGGGATTCTTACTATAAAGAATTTTCCCAGTTTTGCATTGAGACATTTTTTCAATCTGACCCTTATATGGTCAAATATATCGTATTCTCACTTCAAGATTAGCATAACTTTGCGCGTATAGGAAGTTATGGTATACTTGAATTAAAGCATATGTGCTCCATCTAAGAAATTATTTTTATGTGTGTAGTATTTTCTATAACAAATGCTCAATAAAAAATATAGTACGATTCAAAAAAATATAGTACTTTCGTAAGGGAGACTAAAAAAAAATATATTTTTATTCATTTGTTTTTTATATAAATATTATATTTTTCCACTTCGTGCAATTTTTAATAATTTTTTATCTTAGAAGTGGCATACGCTTTATTGCAATCAATATTTAAGTTGATACAAAACAATAGCTCATTTTTTATTAAGGATAAAGATGTTCTGTTTTTCTATTCCAGCCACTTGGAATTCATCCTATAGTCGAGTCACTTTCCGTCAAGCTTTTGGGGATCAGCATCAACAATAACATGTCCTGGCACGACCACGTCCTCAGTATTGCTAAAACGGCATCCCATAAACTGTATACACCAGAGCAACTAGTGCTGCTCTACAAAGCACAGATTCGACCACCTTTGGAGTATTGCCTCCATCTGTGGGGATGCGCTTCGAAGCACTCTCTTAAGCTTCTGGACACTATCCAGAAGAGAGCGTTTAGACTGGTCGATATGACTAATCTCACAAAGGACCTCCACAGCCTGGAACATCGAAAAAAGGTGGCTGACTTGTCCCTGTTTTACAGATTCTATCACGGAAGATATTCGAGTGAGCTCTCCCAGATAACACCAGAGACCGTCCGAACAAGGAACACTAGAGAGGCTCTGCGAGCTCATCCTTAACAGGTTGAAGTCCCTACTCCCCGAACCAGTCTCCTATAGCATCTCTTGTTTTGGAGAACTTCGACGCTGTGGAATGAGCTGCCGGGGAATTTGTTTTCCGACGGCTACAACTTGCAGCATTTCAAATCTAACGTACGCCGATACTTATCCTCTCACAGCGGTTCTACAGCGCCATAGGCTTTCAGCCTTTGAAATAGATGTCATGTTTGTATCTATTGCTATGACCCAGCACAATAGATGACATATTTACTAAACGAGAGTATCAATTCACACTCAGAGAATTGCTTGTTTCTGTTTACAAACAGAAACGTCTCAGGTTTTTTATCCCCTCTTCGTTTCAACCATGCTATCGATTAAAATGATACGAATCTGCTCTGAACACCGAATAGACAGCAAACTGTGTGTGTTTATATAGAGTTGCAGAGAGTTAAAGTATCCTGCCCTAGGCTGTTGGTTGCTCTTTCCAAGCTCTAAATATTTCAACGGACGTGGAAATAATAAATTAACGCTCCCCCTTTTTCCCCAACGATTAACGAACATGTGGCATAGTGATGGGCGAAACAGATCGATCTTCTTGGTATCGATGTCTTAATTTCAGCGACTTCATGAAAGATGGAACATGTATTTGAGTCACTGAAAAAAAAATCGTATCTAACCGCAAATCTAAATAAAATCATTTAAACATTGATGCCTGGATAAATGATTCAGTGTTCATTCAGGAATTGATAGGTAATCGGAGAAATTTTAAATTAATTATACACACATAAGGACCCAAAGTGTCTCTTCTAATAAAAAAACGAGGCTTTTGGTTCAATCAAAATTTAAATGGATGTTTTGTCATGAACAACTATGTCTTAACTAGACTTGTTTAGATCTAGGACATTTCTATTAGTCAGTTATAGTACAAGTGACGGAAAATGTGGAGTTTAAAAAATTCTTAGCCCAAATCATTGATTTTCATATTATTGACGGTTTTAGAATAAATAAGTTATAAGGGCAAGATATGTTTCAAACAAGGGAAACTCGTGGTAGTGTGAAGTTTAAAAATTCTTACTATTCATATGATTGACCGATTAACGAGCATGTACTATAGTGATGGGCGAAAAATGTCGATGTTCTTGTTATCAATATTTTAATTTGAATGACCTCCTGAAGGATAAAGTATGTACTACTTTCAATCGCTGAAAAAAAACATCGTTTATAGTCGCAAATCCAAACAAAAACATTAAAATAATGATGTCTAGAAAATAGCTAAGTCTTCTTTCATGGATTTGTAGGTAATCGGAGAAATTTAAAATTAATTGTACACATAACGAGAACCAAAAGTTTCTCTCTTCTAATAAAAAAATCGAAGTTTTTGGATCAATCAAAATTTAAAGCACTGCTTTGTCACGAACTATGCCTCAACTAGACTTGTTTAGATCTATGACTTTTCTACCAGTCACTTATAATACAAGTAGGGCTGCCAACACCTTTTTGTCTAAATATAGTATGTTTTATAAAATGCTATAAAAATATAGTACACTCCAAAAAATATAGTATTTTAGTAGAAAAGAATGAAAATTGACTTTTATATATTTTTTTTTCATTTTCAAAAACAGTTATATTTTATCGCACTTCGTGCAATTAACAATTTTGTATCTACGATAAAAGTGTAAAAGTGGCGTATGATTTATTACACTCAATATTTAAATTAATCTAAATTAACAGCTCATTTTTTATTAAAGATAAAGATGCTCTGTATCTTTCTTCCCCGACACTTGGCATTCATAACAGGAAATATCCTTTTCCTGTGAATGCCGAAGTGGCGGAATAGACAGCAGAAATGAAATTATTTTGATTATTTTGAATGAATTTTGTTTCAAAATATAGACATTTAGCTGTTGTACCGAAATATAGTATTTTCGCGTACTATATATTTTTTCAACAGTACGTAGTTCCAAAAAATATAGTACAATACTGTAATTTATAGTACGGTAAACAACCCTAAGTACAAGTGACGAAAAAACGTGGAATTGAAAAAAATTTTACTGGCAAATAATTGACTTTCATATAATTGACAGTTTTAGAGCAACTGTTTTTAAAAGTTGTAAGAACAAGACATGTTTCAAGGAAAACTCGTGGTATATACATGGGGTTTTCTAAGTTAGGACTTCCTTCTCAGAAACAACTGCCTTTAAAATAACAAAATCAACGTATGGTGACTCAGCAGCAAAAGTATAAAAAAAAATGGTAAGAAATAACTCCCTTTCGTTCGCTGCGAAGTTTTAAGTACGGCCCTGTCACATTAATCTAATAGATACAAGTAAGACAGAAGGAATTCTGCCGGTGCGCCATCTAGTACCCGAAGGTGACGGCAACCAAAGAGAGAAACGCCACTAGCAGCAGTAAACTCTCCTTGGTGGAACGACAAGGCTCGTTCGCTTTTTGCCACTAGAGGCGCGGATTTTGACGCAAGCAGCGTATAGAGCAACCCTCCTAATAGATACAGTTCGAAATTTGCGACCGTACAACGTACACTAAAATCATGCCTTCCAGTTTATTATAGCTATAACGGTTGCACCATGTTTGTTGTTTTTAAAGACCGATTGTAGCACGTCAACAGCTCAAGTCAAATGCGTGCTACATCCATGCTCAATAGTAAACTGCATTTTTCCATTTTTTGCTTCTGTTGTAATCGAATCGCACAGGGACGTAATTAGAATAAAGGATTTCATTATTATCGATCAATATTCTGATATCCCTCTAACTACTTCGCTTATATGTTACTGAGAAACATCACCTCTTTTGGCGAGTACTATATGAAGAAAGGTCTCAACTTAGGAAACACACTGTATGATGCAGGTCTCTTAGTTTACTGGCGTATCAGCGCACATTTCTGTAACATGAGAAGCAGTGCTATATGTAAACACATGCTTTATTATGGAGCTGACTGGTTTAATACAAAAGAAAAACACACTCTACAATGAGCTGACTCACGATATATCTTATCGCGTTTTACTACCTGAAATTAATTTGCGTTCACAGACATACACTTCTTATCATTAGTCATGCAATTCGCTAGTCAACAGGGGCGTAACTTAGGGGAGGGGAGGAGGGTAGTGACTCAAAATAGATGGTATGGTGTGCACTCAGAGTAACAGCTGAACATGGATGTAGTGAACAACTAATTCTAATAGGCCGGCATATTTTCTTACGTTGTCATATTGACCATCAGATACGGCAATCATAATTATTTACTGTCGTCTTAATTGTACAGTATTCAGAAATATTCCATTCTACGTTAAAAAACACGGTAATTTGATGGTTCAGGAATGATTTCAGCAAAATCAATAGATATGTTGACCTCTACTGCGTAACTGCATATTTCTTCATTCTAAACGCAAATTCTGAAGTTTTAGATACATTTTGAGGAGCTGGCAACGCCGACATAATTTTCATGCGACTTGTTAACGGAAGAGTCTCAACTGTCAAATGTTTGTTTTGTTTGTGCGTCTTTATGCTTGGTCAGTAAAATCGAATTCGCTATTTGCTGGTAACTGTAGTGAAGCTTTACGGACTTGCTGTGCTATATTCGAGTGTAGTTTAAAAAGTTTTTCGATATGGGACTCAAAAAGTGCAGTGTTTGTAACATGGGTTGTATTGGAACACAGCTGATCAATGATTGGAGGCTGAAGTGTCAAAAGGTG